>VZTJ01004259.1:612634-642386 GCA_013397795.1 Orthonyx spaldingii | reverse complement strand
GAGAGGAGAGGAGACGAGAGGAGAGGAGACGAGAGGAGACGAGACGAGACGAGACGAGAGGAGAGGAGACGAGAGGAGAGGAGAGGAGAGGAGAGACCATGAGCTCCCAAAATGTACCCCCTGCGTGGGCCAGCCCTGCGGAGCATCCTGCAAAGCGGAGCCTGTTGGGAAACCTGCGCCAGGGACACAAGTTAAAAATACACCAGTGTGTTCTCTGTGGTCATTGCCACTGGCTTTTGTGCCCATGACTGTGAGCACACCGAGAACGCGGGTCTGGCAAGTGCTGCCGTGTGGGCATCATCACTCCTCAGATNACGAGAGGAGAGACCATGAGCTCCCAAAATGTACCCCCTGCGTGGGCCAGCCCTGCGGAGCATCCTGCAAAGCGGAGCCTGTTGGGAAACCTGCGCCAGGGACACAAGTTAAAAATACACCAGTGTGTTCTCTGTGGTCATTGCCACTGGCTTTTGTGCCCATGACTGTGAGCACACCGAGAACGCGGGTCTGGCAAGTGCTGCCGTGTGGGCATCATCACTCCTCAGATTAATTTTTAATCCCCAGTGATGATACAGGGACATGGCAGAGGCTGACAGGGAAACTGGTGGCTGCAGGTGGCAATTCAGGGTTGCTGGGATGAGGAGAGAGTTCAGGGCAGGTGATCACAGGGGCAGTGGCCAGATCCTGCCAGTGCCGGTGGATAAAACCCTGGCAAAGCCTGGCGGAGAGCTCCAAGTACAAGAACCTATTGCAGAGTGGGAAAGGGGAAGCTTCTTAAAGCACGAATAAAACGTTAGCTTTGTGCTTTGTTTTGTTTATGAATTTCATGTTCCAGATATTTAACCACAAGGAAACAGAGGATGAGGCCTTTGATACAGTCTGGCTTCAAAGAGATTACATTTTGCTTTCTGTGCTAAATCTGCTACTCTTGGGTGATGATTTAACTCCTCATATGATGTGATTGATCCTCAGGGAAAACAAGGACTGGGGTGACTGTGCTGTTACATGAAAAAAATAGTTGGAATGGAGAGAAAGGAGCCTGTTTGTCAAATGGAAGGTCAACTCCTGGGTTAGGATGATGCTGTTCAGACAGCCCTGGGCACATGAAGGGAGAGCAGTCTGGTTCTTTATGGAGGTTTTGTGGGGCAGTTGGTGGTAGACAGAGCTTTCATGGCTGAGAGCTGGTCCAGCATCCATGGGGTTTGGCATCCTCCTGCAGCCTCATCAGATGCCTTCATTAATGGCTAATAGAGCAGATATGGTAAAGCAACAAATGGCCTGACATGCAGAGAGCAGCACCTTGAGGCACATGTCTCTAACAGAGTTTTTGCTCATTCTTTTCCTTACTCAAAATGTATGGGAAGAGCCCCAAACCCACTTGTGGAGTGCCCAGTCCTCAGCTGAGGCTCAGCACACCCCTGTGGGTGGGTGCATAAGCACTGAAGCCTGGCAGGTTCACGGCAGCAACCCCCCCATGCCAACAGTGGGCAGCAGGGGCCGTGTGGCAGGGATGGATGTACTGGGGATGGTCATGCCAGGGATGCATCCCAGAGAAACTGTGGCTGCCCCATCCCTGGAAGTGTTCAAGGCCAGGTTGGATGGGGTCTTGAGCAACCTGGGATAGAGGAAAGTGTCCCTGCCCATGGGAGGGGGTTGGAACTGGATGAGCTCTAAGGTTCCTCCCAACACAAACCATTACAGGATTCCGTGGTTGTGCTGGTGCCACCAAATCAGCTGCCAAGCCAGGGCAGCCACACACAGGAAGCAACCTTTCCTCCACAAGCTGGCAGGCAGGAGCTGGGCAGAAACTGGTTTTGTTCTCACTGAGCGATTCAGGAGGAGGAGCTGAACTCACTCTCTCTGTAATTAAGATGGGATGACAGTCACATAAAAGCCTCCAAGAGTCCAGTCAAGTGAGTTTTGCTTATGGGAGCCTGGCAGTTAACATTGGCCAGGAACCTGCAAATCGTGTCGCTCACCTGTGCCCGGGGCCGACCACGGTGGTGCCACGGCAGCCTCTCCTCCACCATCCCACAGCCTTTTTCTGAGCCACCCTCCCAGCACCAGGTGGTCCTCTGGAAACAGGCTGAGAGAGCTGGGATTGTTCAGTCTGGAGAAGTTCCAGGGAGGCCTCAGAGCCCCTTCCTGTACCTAAAAGGAGCTTATAAAAAAGAGGGAGAGGGACCTTTTTATATGGGCAGATAGTGATAGGACAAGGGGGAAGAGTTTTGAACTAAAAGAGGAGTTAGATTAGATGTTAGGAAGAAGTTCTTCCCTGTGAGGGTGGTGAGGCCCTGGCACAGGTTGCCCAGAGACATTGCAGCTGCCCCATCCCTGGAGGTGTTGATGGTCAGGTTGGACAGGGCTTAGAGCAGCTGAATCTAGTGAAAGGCGTCCCTGCCCATGGCAGGAGCTTGGAATGAGATGAACTTTAGGGTCCCTTCCAAGCCAAACCAGTCTGTAATTCCATGATATGGGCTGTGGTTGTGCAGTCCCAACCATCAGGGACTGATTTTGCAGTTGCTTTAATTTGCATGTCAGAGGGACTTCAGATGAAGCTGCCAGTGCCCGACTCCATTCCTATCCCGATATCCTGGCCTCTGGAGTAACACAGGTTGCTTCTGGATTAGCTCCAAGTGTTTTCTCGGCCCTGGGGCAGCTGCCTCTGACTTCAAAGGTTGTTTCAGCTTCCCGGTGCGCAGCAGCACTTGGCTGTTTGTTGGTGTGTTTATACCTGCCGACATCTGAGGGGTGGGAGAGGGCTTCTGCCTGCCAGGGTGTAAACAGCCCTGGCTGCCTTTCCTACAGACAGATCCCACAGATTTCAGTCAAGCCAAGACACAGCAGCAGGAATGGGAGCCTCCTTCCTGCCCAGCACAGCTCAGGGGCTTGGCTGCTGCCCCACTGTCATTATTCCTCTTCAGGGCAGAAACTTGTCTCTAGCCCCAAAAAATCCCAGGCATCCAGGAGCTTGGTCCTTCACAGTGCATTGCACTTAGTGATAATGGATTTTTTGTGGATTTTTTTCATCATTAGAGCCAAAAATAGCTGCTCCTGGGTTTAGGTACAGCTCTGTGCAGCCTAGCCAGAGGAGCATGAGCACCAGCACAGGTGTAAGCACCCCATTGTGCCCCATCCCTGGAAGTGTGCAAGGCCAGGTTGAGTGGGGCTTGGAGCAACGTGGTCTAGTGGAAGGTGTCCCCTCCTCATGGCAGGGTAGGTTGGAATGAGATGAGCTTTAAGGTTCCTTCCAACCTAAACCATTCTGTGATTTTAAGGTCCCTTCCAACCTAAACCATTCTGTAATTCTATGATCTCAGTTTCCATGCGCAGTTTTAGGCCAGAAGCATCTTTTGGCAGGTTTGCAGAACAAACCAAGGTATTTTTGAGCTATTTCCATATGAAAATGTGGGGGTTCCCTTGCTGGGAACAACAAGGAACTTCCTGCATAGTTATTTTACTATCTCAAAAATAATTTCCAGCCCCAGGTCTGGTACATGCCCAGTCCCCAGTATGAAACAACTTTCAAAACGAATGCAGGACTGAGCTTTTGGCTTGTTTAAAACTGATGGGCATCCTTAAAAGGATGTGCTGGGGAAATCAGAGCATTCCTGAAGCACAAGGGCAGGGTAGGCACTTCCTCTCCAGACTTCAGGAGTCTCCTGTGCTTGGGGCATCACAGAGTCACAGAGTAGATGAAGTTGGAAGGGACCACAGTGGGTGATCTGGTCCAACCTCCCTGCTCAAGCAGGGTCGTCCCAGAGCCCATGGCACAGGATTGCATCCAGACAATCCTGGGATATCTCCAGTGAGGGAGGCTCCACACCCTCTCTGGGCAACCTGTTCCAGTGCTTGGTCACTGCACAGTAAGGAAGTTTTCCTTGTCTTTATGCTCCTGGTGCAGCTTCTTATGCAACACACGGAGAATCTGAGCAGGCTTTAGCTTTTTTTGGTCACACTGTGCTTTTTGAGCAACTTCTTCTGTGCAATAGCAACATCTCCTAATTCTTCAATGCACCTCTGCATTTTGCATTGTTACCAGGTAAACACAAAGCTGCAGTGTTACTCAGTACCAGGGGCAGAACGGGGTCAGAATTGGATCCAACCTTTGCAGGAAGGCCCAGATTCTCTCAAAATAACATCCAAATCCCAGACTGCCCCTCAAGCCCAAGGGACACTGAGTGTCCCCCCCCAACCAGGGGCATCAGTGCTCTGAGTCCCCTTGGCAAAGGGTGTATTTAGGAAATACCACGTAGCTGTGGATGCTTTATAGACTCTTTCTTCCTGATCCCAGGCAGAGCCAGTCTGTCTATCCGCTCCCGTCATGTGGATTTAGACAGCCGTATTCGTCAGCGCTTTCTGCTGGGGCTTCTTTCTCCAGGTGAGTATGAGCTGTGTGAGACAGGGCAGCAGCTCAGCTGGTCATGCAGCTTGCAGTTTGTGCAGTAGGAGCTTGCAGCAGACCACAGCCACCCAGGGACAGGCATACACCCTCCCTGGGGCAGCTGTGGGAAGAGAAGGCGCTTTCAGGCAGTGTCTGGTCCAAAGGGTGCTCAGGGGAATATTGAGGATGAACGATGCACAACAGTTGGGTTTTAATCAGCAGAACTCTAAGGAGAGTCACAGACTCCAGCTTTCAGCTCAGCATTGGGAAAATGGGGTGGAATCCATTGCTCAGGATTTTGCTCTGTGTCTCTAACCCTGATCCTGAATGTGTCCCTGGTGCCATCACCACTTTGCTCTGCAGAGATGGATCTGGTTTACTTGGTCTTAGCTTTAAAAGCAGGACGGGATGATGGGCAGTGATTTGCTGCCCTCACATCAGCACAAGGCAGTTCTGTGAGATATATACAGAGCTTCTGCCAGGTGAGCAAGATGCATCCCCTGTGGATGGGAATCACAGAACCCAGCTCTTCCAGGTGTGCTGCTGGGCAAAGCCCCCGTGGTTCCATAGGGATGCCAGGGCTCCCACACCAGCTTTCACCTCTGCTTCATGTTGTCCTGAAGAGCTGTTAGTGGAGATTTCCCACAGGAAAACTATGCAAACCCTTGCTCATGCGAGCCCTTAGCCATGCAGAAACCTGGATCCATGCAACCCTTGATCCATGCAACGCTTGATCCATGAATCCCTTAACCCTGCAGAGGGAAGGGAGTGCTGCCAGCTCTCCTTTCTCATGAGGCATCACCCTTGCACAGCCTCAAAAGTGAAGGCAAGAGGAGCTAACGGTTCCCTGGGGAGCCCCAGCAGCCTCCCCGAGCTCCTGCCTGCAGGATTTTCGGGTGGATTTTGCAGCACTGCTGCAGCCGAGAAAGTACACCTGGTCAGATAAGGATCAGACTGTGCTGGTGGATTAAATTAAACAGCTTTTCTTTTTGTGCCAGCATATCTAATGAACAGTTCATCTCCCATGGGCAATTCTGCCATCTCAAGCTGCAGTCATAAAGTGGCAAGCTTGGCAAAGCTGACTCTGCTGGCTTTATCCTCCAAAACTCCAGAGAGAGCTAATGAAGCCTGAGAGCTAATGAGACCTCTCGTGATCTCAGCCCGTGTTGTGGAGAGCATTGCTTAGGCAAGGTGCACCTCCTAGAGTTGCAGTTGGGTTCATGTTCAGACTTAGTCTGTTTCTGTTAAAAGAAAGGTGCGGGGTGGTCCTAATCTCTCCCATCCAAACCCCAGGTTGAGTTTGTTGTTCCTTTCTGCAGTGCTGATGAGGTATTGCAACAACAGAGATCTGAGCAGCTGAAACTGCTGGGTGAAAGCCCCCTTGGTCTCAGCCAGGCTGGCTCCTGCTGCAGGCAGATTCCCTCGCTGTGGCACCGGATCCTTTCCATCCACGTGCCCACGGCGTGACCAGCCGTGCCACGAGGGTGACCCAGGGGTGGTGCCAGCCTGGCAGCACCCGCGTGCTTTCCATGTCCTGTGCTTTCCGTCTGCTTCCGCCGCGTCAGAGCGTGCTCCGAGGGATGCCGCCCCCGCTGCCCGGCACCTCAGTGTCCCCTGCACAGCACAGCCCTCCCGGCACGGCTCACCCGCTCTCTGTTGCAGGTTCACTCACCCGCTGATGCTGGGCTCTGGCATGCACACCACCGGCATCCCGCACCCCGCCATCGTGCCCCACTCTGGCAAGCAAGAGATGGAGCACTACGACCGAAACATGTGAGTGGGAAGTGCTGGCTCGGCAGCGTCAGCACCTCAACGCCCCTCTCGGTGTTCACTCAGTGCTCGTGTGGGGGGAGGGTGGATGAGCACTGAGGGTGGATGAGCACTGAGCTCTGCGTCTGGGGAGCAAAACTCGGGCCCTCCACCTGCTTGTGCTGTTGGGTTGTTTTGGGGTCAAGTCTTCTGGTGGCTCTGATGCTGACAGCCCCTCCCTTTGTCCCATCAAGGAAACCTCAACCAGAACCAAAGAGAGAGAAGGAAGCCAAGAAGCCCACTATTAAGAAGCCCCTGAACGCTTTCATGTTGTATATGAAAGAAATGCGGGCGAAAGTCATTGCCGAGTGCACCCTGAAAGAGAGTGCTGCCATCAACCAGATCTTGGGAAGGAGGGTAAGAGCTCAGGGGGCCCAGTGCCATCACCTAGTGCCACACCCCTGTCCCTTGCAGCTGCTCTTAAGCACATCACAAGCATCTGCTTCAAACCCGGGTGCTCTCACCCAATAAACACGGGGGGCCAGCTGTGCCCTGGGGCAGGGTGGCCGTGGTGGGCTGGGCGGGGAGGGGACAGCGGGGCCGTGCCTCACTGCTGTTCTCCTTGCAGTGGCACGCGCTGTCCCGGGAGGAACAGGCCAAGTACTACGAACTGGCTCGCAAGGAACGACAGCTCCACATGCAGCTCTACCCTGGCTGGTCTGCCAGAGACAACTACGTGAGTGCCACCGTGCTCGGACCCCCACCCTGTGGCACGGCCCATGGGGGGCCCATGGGGGGCTGGCAGCTGGTGTTTACCAAACACCTGGTCCTGGCAATGCTGTTCCAGGACAAGAACCATAGAAATCCACATTTCAGGAGCATTTTGAATACCCTCTTGGCTTATGGCCTGTCTAAAGGATGAATGATACACCCCCAGCAACCACAGGCATTTATTTGCTTATTGTCCAAGCAAATAGAAGTAGAAAGGAAGAGAAGCTTTTAAGTGCTGTGGATGATCTTTGGAAGTATAATTTTATGGAAGCAAACTGCTTTGTGCATCTTGGACAGCAGCTGAGTTACCTATGAGGGTGGTGAGGCCCTGGCACAGGTTGTCCAGAGAAGCTGTGGCTGCCCCATCCCTGGAAGTGTTCAAAGTCAAGTTGGACAGGGCTTGGAGCAACCTGGGATAGTGGAAGGTGTCCCTGCTCATACCAGGGGGTTGGAGCAGGATATCTTTAAGGCCCCTTCCAACCCAAATCATTCTATGTTTCTGGGACTTAAAATAGTGGCTCTTTTTGTAGGGGGTCTTTTCTTGTGACTTTCGTGACTGTTTCCATATGACATGCCTAACAAGCTCATTAGAGAACTGAAGCAAAGCACACATAAGTCTTCAGATGTCTGTGCATGCACTCATGGACTGTCTGTGATCTAAATCTCCATCATTTCCCTCACAGACACTTTCTTTCCCCTGGGAGCTGCTCATCCATCCCACACTGACTCCAGCCCTCCTTCCAGAATGACCAAACTCCACCAAGGGCAAGAAAACACCTGTAAACACACCCAAACCACCCCAAACTCCCCCCAAAAACAGAGGGCAGAGATGCTGCAGAAAAATCAGAGGTGATGGGAAGCCCCCAGCCCACATTTTGATGGGCACACATCTGGATGCATTAACATCTGGTGGGCAGCAGCATTGCTGAAAGCATGGCACCATCTTCCTCCAATCCAAGACCAAGCACATCCTCCATGGAAATCCCAGTCCTGTATCATCTTCATCTAGTTCCTTGGGGAACCAAGGGCTGGTTCCTTGCTCCAGAAGATAGATGGTGGGCGCCAAAGGTGCATGTTGGTCCTCCCAGCACTGTAAACCAGCTGGTTTGGGTGTTGTGGTTGTTGGAAGAGATGCTTTTCTCTCTGGAGCTGAGCAGCGATGAGGAGGAGGAGGAGAAGGAGGGGGAATGTAGGTCACTTCTGCAGCATGTGATGCGGATATCAGGCAGGAAATACAGTTGCTCCCCCACTGAAGAAAAAGCTTACCGCAGCTCAGAGCTTTCCACCTTCACTCAAACCACAAGAAGTCATATAAGAAGTCACAGGTCAAAGGCAGCCCTGGGAGCTGCAAGCTCCACACAGCCAGATTTCCTCCCACGCTGCTGTGCCCTCATTAATCAGCTCATTGGGGACGAGGGGAGGGGCTGCATCTTGTGAATCAGAGAGGCAGTCTGGGGTTAAAATGGGAATTTTTTATTAGTGAAAGAAGAATGAGAGATGGGTCCAGAACTGCAAAAGCACTGAAATAGATCAGTATTATTTAAAAATAAATTTCTGGGGATTTCCTAAAGCTTCCTTTCCCATCTGGAATCAGGGCATATCAAGGACCAATTTCTGTTTGGGTATAAGGCACCACATTAAAGCAGATTTTGGAAATAGTGAAGATTCTAAAATGGATCAAGTGCTTTTTAGAAACATAAGGAGGAGGAATAAAACAGGAGCATCAGCTATTGATCATACTCTCTCCATTGCATGCAGCAAATCTTGTTTAATTCTATTAATCTCATTAAATTTATGAATTAAATTATCAATTCATTAATTAAAACAATAATGGATGGGATCCCCACGTGAGATGCATCAGAGTGGGCTGAGGAGTTCTGGCAGGAGCTGGCAGAGGTGCTGAGCAGCACAGGCACAGGCACTGGCTTTATTACAGCTGGTTTACATTCACTAAATTTTTCTCTCACACCTTCTGACACAGCCTGCAGCATAAATCCGGGTCTTAACTGTGTTTACAGCGTGGTCCTGGACTCATAAACCAGAGCATGGGGCAGTGTGTTGGGAAGAAGATGGAGCAGATGTGGGGGTAGGAGTGGGGACATGGCTGCCATCGCCTCTTGAGTTTATTGCAGTTTCTAAATAGGCACAGATTTCATGCAAAGTGCTGAGCCAAAATGCCTGTAGTGCTGGAGCCGGGGGTATTGGAAATGAGGGGTAATCCCTGAGAAAAGGCACAAGCCCAGAATGAGTTTGTGCTGTGCAGAAGCCATAGCAAGTGCACAAAAACACGTTTGGATTTCACTTTGAGAGTTCCTCCTTGGTTTCTTAGAAGGTTTGGAGTGGGAAGAGGGGAAAGGAAGGGGACACGCTCACAGATAAACCTGAGTAGTCCCTTTGCAGCCTTTTCCAGTTCATCTCCTCCTGGAATGGGCTGAGCCAGCAGCGCTGTGTCTCTTACCAGATCTGGTCACCTGGGAGGCAGCAGCCATCCCCAGTACCCAGTCCAGCCCCAAAAACCCTGCACAGCACCCTTGGTTTTCTGGAGCTCAGGTAACAGCCTTTCCTTTGATTTCCTAGGGGAAAAAGAAGAGACGAACACGGGAAAAGCAGCAAGATTCCAACTCAGGTAAGTGTGTGCAGCGTGGCAGCTGTCCCTGCTTTCCTGCTCAGATGGGACAATCCGAAGCAGTTGTGTTTTACAATGTTTTCTTTTATTCTCCTGAGCTTAACTAGAGAAATACACAATCATTATTTTTTTAAGACATGGTAAATTTACCTTTCTGTGACTTTTTAATAGACATGTTTGATTTAGAACATGGGTAGTGTGTGAAAACTGAAAAGATTAGATTTTGACAAGTGTATAATAACTTCATATAAACTATGACTAAACTTAATCTTTTGAAAACAGGGTGAATGTCCCCATCAGACCTACAGATGTTATTAACTCAAGAAAACTCCTCTCAAATGCATCCATGTTGTGTGTGGGGTGAAATGCAGTGGCAGGACTGAAGATCGTTCATGGGACTACCCCAAGTTTGGTTGTCATTTCAAAGTAATGTAGAGTTGAAGCAAAGTCAGACTAAACCCCAGTACCACCCTGCTGATTAGAAAAGGCCCTTTGGACAGATTTCAGCTGGTCACAGACACATTCCCATCATCTAAGGCTATTCATGTGCTGATTTCTGAAGTATTTCCGCCATATCGGGAATAAATATTATCTGTACCAATAAATATTCATTATAAAGGGAATCATTATCAAGAGATGTATTCCAGTAATATCATCACTTTAATTAACACTCTTGATCTCATTCAGTGCTGAGCCTGATAAGAGGAATACAAGCTTTTAGGCTCTTACGTAGAGTGCATTATATATTTTTATATATCCATATATATGTCTCGTCTGCATGATACAAAAATGATAATTTTGCCTGTTGCAGATTGAAACCAGCTACTGGTTGTACACACAGAGACACTGATGGTGGTTGAAAGAGGGAGGCTGAATCCAGCACAGAAATGTGCTGTTCAAATCTCATTTACAACACTAGAGAAAAACATGATATGCCTGAAAGCAAACAGGGCTTCACCCTAATGAGTTCTGTAATTATACAGTAAAACAGCAACGTTTTAGGAAAGGCCACGGAGAGCAGCTTTTCCATTAGAACTGGAAGGGCTGTGATGGGGGCAGAGTGGAATACCCCGGGCTTGGTCTCCTTGGTGCTAACTCTGCTTTCAGCCTGCTTCTGCAACGTTTCCTCCTCTTTTCTCCGTGCGCATTCCGAGCTCGCTGGCAGCCGCGTGGTCGCTGCTGGAAAGGCAGGGAGCAGGTAAAGATGCAGACACAGGAGTCAGGCATCACCTCCGGGATCTGGCGGCTTTTCCAGACTTAAGAAATTTGAGGAGCTGTGAATTTCCCCGTAATTTCTCAAAGCTGTTCCCCAAACCACCTCCAGCTGCCAGCAGTGATCACTGATATTTGCCTAATGATCACTTTTTTCCAGATGGTGCCAGCGCCGTTCTGTAGCAGAAAATAATGGGACTGTAGCCTGTTAGTCGTGTGTTAAAGTGGCTAAAATGATGTTGCCTCTTTTCTTCCTCGTGCTCCTCCTCCTCTTTGTGCCTCTGCCTTGCCCATTCTCCGCCGCGCATGCTTCTGTGTTCAGATCCTGCCTCTCCTAAGAAATGCAGAGCTCGCTTTGGCCTCAACCAACAAACGGACTGGTGCGGCCCGTGCAGGTGTGTATCGGCATCTCCTTGCTGCTGGGTGTTCCTGGGAGAGTGGGATCAGCTCCAGGTGTCCTCCCAGCATCCTGGGGGCTGCTCCAAACAGGCAGGGATGGGCTGTGCTCAGGACATCCTCAGGAGTTTTCTAAGCTGCAGGGGACAGGCTGTACTCTGGGGTTTTTATCCCTGACAGGGAAGTGTTGGTTTAGTGCTGTACATATTCCTTGGCTGATTGACTTCCCTGGTCTTAAAAGGTTATTTCCAGAATGGCTACCTCTGTGACCCTGACATGAGGCTTTTTTCCCCCATTAGTGTTTTCCAATCACATTAGTGGCACCCTAGGGCCAGCAGGGAGGATTTAATGGGTTTCTTTTTCCTATTTATACTGGGCTAACCATGTATTTCAAGATCCAGCTCTTCCTGAGCCGTAAATTTTGCAGTACCCACCATGGGTGGGGTGGGAGAGCCTCAAGCAGCAGAACAGAGCACTGCTGTGCCCCTCAGGCTTCTAGAAGCAATAGTAAAGTTTGATGCATCAACAAAGTGCTGCCTGGCTCAGAGGGGCTGCAAAGGCAGCCAGGCAGAAGAAGCTCCTGCGAGCTTCTGGATCTGGGTGCTGGAGCACAGAGAGACTCCGGCTTGGACAGAGGCCTGCAATTTGCAGTTTTACACCAATGCATTGAGGAAATGGGTGCAAGTAAAGTACTGCTTGATGTGTTCACTTCAGCTTGAAGTGACTCAAATCATTTAGTCGACCCAAATCTGGCCCAGACATTGCTGCACTGCGAGCTCCACGGGGCTGAGCCCCATGTGAGCTCCCCTCCTGCATCTCAGCGTGCCACAGCAGCAGAGCTCCCTGCTCGCCGTTTGTTCCCTGGGAAGTGTCATCAAGCACCATTTTTTTAATTGATTAAGAATCCGGACAGAGCTCCCTTAGTGTCTCATTAATACTTGAATGTCCAGAGGGGGCTGCTGGAGCCCCCCATGCCCCTGCAGCTATGCCGCCAGGCTGAGTGCCCTGTTCTTCCATGGGCACTTCTTCCACCTTCCCTCTGCCTCCATTCCAGCTCTTGAGCTCAGCTTCTCCTCTGCACGGCTTCCCCATTAACACAGGCTGCTGGAGTGCTTGGACACCTTGGCATGCTCTCCTTGTGTAACCAAGCCCTGGTCAGCCAGAGCTGCTCTGCAATTCCCCTACTAATGCTGCTGCCACTCAGGGACTCCTGTCCTATGTGCTTTGCTCACCTGTGGAGAACAACTTCCCCACAAGGATTTCCACTCCACAGGAGAGGTTAAGACTGGGTGTTCCTGCTCTAGAGCGTCACACTCCTGCCCTGTACCCTTGACAAATGCTCCAGGGTGCTGTAGTTCCCAAAGGAAGAGGGATAAGTTCCTAAAGAGAGGGGGATAAATCCCTTTAGCTGTGTAACACCCACCTCAGCATAACCCGAGGACTGGGCCATTATCAGCAGTCTGTAGTATCACATCTGCTTTTTTCTCCCTATTACTTTAAATTGAATGAATCAATGGACAGGTTCCTGTAATCCGGAACAGGTCATTGAAACGCTATCCTCCAGCTACTGCCAAGATGTCTGTGGGAAACACAGCTCCTCCTCAGGCTTGTCTCTGGGGAATTACTACCCATGGAAAATACCTTCCAAGTTAAATACTTGGTTCAGCTGAGCTGTCGTGTTTCCTATCGCATTAATTGGGTCACCACGGCTAACAATGGCACTGACAGCAGTAATAGCACTGCTCTTGTTCACATCCAGTGCAAGCCATGTTTAATACTGGACTAGTTAATACACATTCTCACACTGTCTGGTTTTTCATTAGGAAGATCAAAGAAAGGTGTGTGCCCGCATTAGCGAGTTCTCCATTGGATCTGTTTCCCTCAAATGAGACAGCCCAGGCAGGGAGCCAGGTGGGAGATGTTCTTTTACCTGTTTCAGCTGTAAAGTCTCCAGCAGAGGAATTGTCCCCTCGATACTATTACGGTGACATCTTGAGAGCTCTTTTGTTTGAGGATCTATACTGAGGTGCTCAAGGACCCAGAGCAGGTGACAATGAGGGATGTGTGACATGGAGAGAAGGAAAACCAGCTCAACAAAGAGTGTGTGAAGACAAGATAGTGTGAGGGAACTGACTCTGGACAGTCAGGGGTAGTTAAAACAATCTGGATGTACAAGGGGACACCTGGAACTCGCGATAAATACTGAACAGAATTGTCACAGGATGTGAAGGAATTGTGGCCAAGCCCAGCTACAGCAAGAATGATGTGTGATTTGTATTTTTGAGAGCCCCAAATCATAACATCCGAACAAGTGGGGAACCTGAGTTTTTCTTCCAGGAGGGATGAAGGGAGGTCCCTGCTCTCAGGTGTTGCTGCAGATTCCTTGCTAGAGGAGTGGGACTGGTGGAGGAGAGCTGCCCCTGATAGGTGCAGTCCTGTAAAAACCCCTTTGGGTCAGTAAAGCCATCCCCCGCTGATGAGCTCTGTCACACTCCACAGAATGGAGGCATGGAACTGAGTCTGTCATCACTGCAGGACCATTCATATCCTTCTGCCACATCTCTCTCCCCAGTGTCTGTCCACGCTGCATTTTGTACCTGTACTCCGATGAGAACCGTGCGGTCACATCCCAAGGGGAGGTCACAGCAAACATTTCCTGCCCAGGAAGCCCATGGGCTGAAGTGTGATTGGTAGCTCTGTCAGGACTGATATTCCCTTAGCTCAGTGAGCAGGTTAAAGGTGATCTGCCCTCCAAGGAGCAACAAGTCCTCTGAAGACCTCAGGACTGTTCCAGCTTTCAAAGCAGGACATCAGACACCCTCAGACCATCTCCCTCCAGCCAGGCCCAGGCCATTTCCTTCCCTTTTTCTGAATGGCTGCTGAGCACTTTCTGCTCAGCTGCATCACTGAGTTGTCCCTGGAGGTGGGAATGAATGGGAAGTACACTCAGATGCAGAGATAACTCAGAGCCCGAAAGAAGACCTGAGAGCTAAGGCCAGGCTGGATGGTACGTGGAGCAACCTGGTCTAGTGGGAGGTGTCCCTGCCCATGACAGGAAGGTTGAAACAGGATGAGCTTTAAGGTCCCTTCCAACCCAAACCAGTCTGTGGTTCTATGTAGATGATACTGTGCACAGCTCTAGGAAAGTGCTGGGAAGTGGGCTCTTGGAACCTTCAGATTTTGGGATGAGGAAAGCCGAGACTGGTGTGAAGGGCAGTGTCCCAGCAGGACACAGCCTGGCGCTGCAAAGCACAGCGGCGCCCACCTGCCTTGTGACTGCAGCACACACGAGTGTCCCGTGGGCCCCGAGGATGGGACCCACGGGGGGCAATGCTTTAGTCCTGAACCCGTGAGAGCCAGGCACCCACACAGCCTCCCAGAATTCGAGCAGTTGGGCTGGTGGCTTGTGAGGAATGACCTCACGGGTTGGATTTTTATTATTCTTTTGATTCTTTTTAATTGTTCGGGGTGTTTATTATTATTTATATTATTATTTAAAATTTTTATCGTTTCGCTTTTTATTATAATTTTCATTTAATGGTTTATACTACTATTATTATTGTTGTTGTTGTTATTGTTATTGTTATTGTTATTGTTATTATTTTGGGGGTTTTTTCCTGTTTTGCTGTTGTCACTTTGATTTTCGCTCCCGTTCTGTGCTTCCAACCTCCTCCTCCCCTCCCGTGGCGGCCGCGCTCCGCGCCTGCAGCGCCGCCTGGCGGTGTCCCCGCAACGCTGCAGCAGCGCCGCCAGCCCGGCCCGGCCCGGCCCGGCCCCGCCCCGCGGGGGGAAGGGGGTCCGGGACTCCCCCGTCACTCACAGAGGCCTCTCTCCGCTGTTCCAGGAGGAAAAAGAAGTGCATTCGGTACCTACAAGGAGAAGGACGCTGTGCCAGCCCAGTTTCTTCCGATGGAAGTGCTATAGACTCCCCTCCATCCCCACCGGACGCACTCCGATGTATCCCCTCCGCCTTCCAGTCAGAGCAGCTCGCAGCCCCCGCCGACCCCGCGCACCGCGACCAGCCCGACCCCTCCCCCGTGTCCGCGCACCTCCCGCCCGCCTCCGGCCCCTCCAGAGCCGGCGCCCGGCGCGCCTTGGCGCCCGCCGCGCCCCCCGCCTACAGCCGCGCTTCCTCGGGGACATAGTCCCTCGCCAGCCGCTGGCCACGCCGGGCGCTCCGCTCGCCCACCTGCTTCCGCTGCCCCTGGACGAGGACCAGAGGCCCAGCCAAATCCCCATCTCACTGTAAAACATGCAGAGTTTGGCGACAGGATGATTTGAGGATGATGGAAATCTCACTTGGTTGGGGTTTTTTTTGGAGGGGAGGGGTGATAAAGATAGAAAAGCAATTTCAAAACAAAAAGGTAAAAAATAAGTACTTGCCAAAATTTAAAGTGCTGATGAGTAAACAAGCCTTTTGCCCCTGCCCTGTGATGCTTTTTTTTGTTTGTTTGGGGTTTTGTTTTGGTTTCTTTTTTACTGCATTATCTCCAAGAGTGGTGGAGAGCAGAGCCACGTCTCCAGCTTGCTTCGGTAGGTGGTAGGTGCTGTCAGTCTAACCCTGGCTTCCACTCCCTGCTCTTCGAGCTGCTTGAAAGTGTAGTCACTCACAGATCTCACAGCCCTAGCACCACAGAGCTGGAAAAGCTGGAATAGGAGCATTTTTTAAAAGCCCTTATGTCTGAAAAGTAAACGCAGCGATGCTAGCGTTCTGATACGACCGGGTAAAAGAGAAATATTTAAAACAATGAGGCGAATTTTTTGAACTTCTTGTTTGAGAACAGGAAGATGTTGTTTACAGGTAACGGGTCTCTGTGCAGACACGTCCCATTTCACGGTCGTACAGCACGGCAGAGGAAAAGGGAGCACCAGCTGGGCGAAGGAGCACGGACCGGCCGCTGGAAGGGCTGATGGTTGCTCAGGGCATCGGTCAGTACAGGGCCTGCCCTGCTGATAGGAATTGTCCTCTGCAGATGTGGATGGTCAGAAATCCCACCAGACAGGTTGGGCAAAGCCTCAGAAATCACTCTGCTGGTTTTGTAGGCTCTGATCGAGCTCTGCACGTCCACAGTGATGAGCAGGGCAGGGCATGTGGGGAGCCAGCAGCCCTGGCAGGTGGTCAGTGTCCCAGGATCACACTAGTCCAGGGCTGAGGCCCATGCTGGCCAGTGTCCCAGGATCTCACTAGTCCAGGGCCAAGGACCAGTGTCCCAGGATCTCGCTAGTCCAGGGCCGAGGGCCAGTGTCCCAGGACCTCACTAGCCCGGGGCCAAGGGCCAGTGTCCCAGGATCTCACTAGTCCAGGGCCGAGGGCCAGTGTCCCAGGACCTCACTAGCCCAGGGCTGAGGCCCACGCTGGTCCAGCGGGTCCTTTCTCTGAGGACACGGGGGAGCTGTGAGCTCTCCCATCCCAGGGCAGGGTGGCAGCAGAGCAGCACTCACTGCCCTGCCCTGGGCTGTTGGCATCTGTCTGTACATACCCCTGGCGAGATAAGAACCCTGTTTTTCATGATTCAGTGTAGAACTTTTTAAAAAAACTTATTCTAGCTTTTTCTAAAAGATTCTCCCTCCACCCCAATGACAATGCCAAATGTTAATGTATTCTCTCCAGCTTGAAAATGTTTACCAGTTTCTGGTATGGTATTTATATTTTGAGTTTGATAAACAAAACCCACTGTGGATGGATTATGATCTCCATGAACTGATGTAAATCCCAAATAATTCCAAGTTCTGGATTTACTTCAGGTTTACAGTCTTCTCAGAGACCACAATCTAGTCCAGTGCCGACTTCTCCTGTTTGAAAGTAATATATTCCAGACTACTGAAGAGAAAAATGACACCACACAGAGGTAGAGGGGGCACTATTTTTTTCCTACTTGATAGATGGGTTCTGGAGTACCGAATACAAATTATGTAGTAATATTATTGTAGAACTGCAAGAAATTTAAGATGACCTTTATAATGTACAAAATATTTTTATATTTTTTTCTTAATGCAAAAACACAAACCATAATTTTTTACATTGGATTAAACATAACTTTTTAACCAAGTTTATGCCTCAAAGATTTAAAATTTAAAAAAAAAAAGCCAAACCTAACTAGTCTGTAGAGCAGCTTTGAGTTTAGTCCCTTTATTTAGGTAGTTTCGCTTATAGTAGTGTAGATTTTTATTTCTGGTTTTAGTTTAGAAGATCTAAACCTATTTCTTTATTCCTCTCCTGTGTAAAAGTAACTTCAGAAGCACTGACAGAAAGCTACGTGCACAAACATGACAACTTTGCAAAGAGTCATTTTGAAGTTTGAATCATTTTAACCCTTGGAGAAGTAGCATGACCTGATCCAATGCCAACTGTACACTCGTGTACTGACTGCATTCAGGGTTAATTACATAGCACTAGATCAATATGCAATCTGCTCATTTTAAATTATTTTTAGCAAGCTTAGCCAACAGCATGTTCCAGTGCTGAATGGCGGAACTTAGTAGACTCTTGCCGGACCTGACACGGTCTCTTTAACCATTTGATTTTCAAACAAACAAACAAAAAAAAACAGCTTTAAAAAATGGCTGTGTCTCAGCTCATCACTGGTCATTCTGAGAGCCTCTGCTGTATGGTGCTGTACAAGTGTCACCTACTGGGAACACCACAAATGACAGAGCAGCCATCACAGCCTGGTGAACCCCACGCTGGGTGTAAGGCTGGTGGAACTTCACACCTGACTGCTGCTGTGGGGTTGGATGGCAGATGTAACTTAGCAGCAAAGCAAAGGCAGGTGTAAAAGAAAAAGCAGATGTGTCTAAATAACACCAGAGGAAATTTCAGGGAAAGTCCTGATCAGTATTAAACTGGCCGAGGCACCCAGACCAGCCCTCATTCATTTCACTCTCTGGGACTTTCCCCCACTTATTTCAAGGCTCCTCTGGCCCCTCCACGGTGTTGAGTCCCTGCCTCGACCAGCAAAAGGCTCGTCTGCATTACAGCCTCCTCTCACCATTGTTATTCCAACGGATTCCTGCAAAAGCTCCTTAGTGACACCTGACACCCCCTCTCCAGGAGCCTTTCCCGGTGCCCTTGTGGCACGGGAGCATTTTCTGAGCCCCAGAGCTGGAGCAGGCACACCCACAGCACCGTTCTGCCTGTGCTCTGCTCTATACATACAGGTTTATGGCCAGACCTTACCCTGTGCTTCCAGCTACTGCAGGAGAAACTCAGAACATCCACTTGTGATATACTGCCGTCAGTTTATACCGGGGTAACTGAGAAAATGTCATTATTTTTATTCCAAAACACAGAAAAGGTACCTTTAGGCTGCGCCTTTCCAAGACAGAACAGCATGACCAACTTCTGTTCCACGTCCCCATGGCTGATAACCAATGCCAAAACAAAGTTACTCTTATTAATACCAAAAAAAAAAAGTGTCTTTAGAACTGCTATATGAAGTGTTGCTATTTTGTGTTAATACTCTTTTTTAATAGAAGGAAAACTTTGCCCTTAAGTTTTTATCTCAACAAGATTTTTTTTTCTAGTTATTTTACAGCAGTTTTAACTCTTCCTGAAATAGGTATTTGAATTCCTAAAATCAGTCTGAATGTAGAAGTCATGGAAGTACCACTTCATTAAAACAAGTAAAACCACTGTATGTATGTAGCAGGGATAAAAGTTTTGCAGCTGTACTTTCATTTGTCCAATGACTGACTATCATTTGTTGTAATTTTTTTATTTCACTGAGTTTGTATTTTTTGGCTTTTATGTTCAAAATATGTTTATAGCTTTATAAATAAAGTAATTGCCAGACTGGCTGTTCAAAAGAGGCCACTGGAAATTGTAATGCTATCAAACTCTCAAATAACTATTTGTTAGCATTCAAGAGGATTCCTGCTTGGTTTTGGTTTTTCCCTTCAGCATTTGTACATTTGAATAGTTTTTAGAATAACTGCCAATAACCTTCAACGGGCAAGACTGAAACAGTAAGCCAAGGGTAAGAAGAAAACATTTTTCTACAATTCCTACTGCCACCCAGCCTTCCCTCTCCCCACCCCCACACTTAATCCCCTTATCCAAGAGAAGCCTGATCGCTGATCATGCACTGACTTTAAAAAAATGTTAGCGAAGCACCATAGAAGTTAAACGGCAACAGAAAGCTTAACAGTGGGAAATCAGTCTCTCCTGCTTTCTGGAATTTCAAGCCAGGGCCTGTTACAGCAGCAAGGAGCAGGTTCAGCTGAAGGAGGGAACACAGGCAGCAGCCACATGATGGCCCAAACTCTCAGCACCTCCCCAGCATCCTTCTCTACAGCTGAGCACTAATGTTACTGCAGTGGGTAAGACAACTGAGAGATTAAAAAATAATGTTTTTCGTGCTGACATCCCTGCCAGGCAACTACAGATGTTGAATCTGGCTGAAGTCTGAGTCAGTACTACAGGGGAATTTCAATTAGAGAAAGTAAATTGTATGAAATCCTAACTACCAAGACTACTGCGAGCATGACAAATCTGCCAAAGCTACACAATACCTTAAGCACACAGCCCAGCCTTACCCTACACCTCCACAGGTGCCTCAGTGCCAACAGCCAAGTGTCACAACCTGGGCCTTCAGCAGAGGCTCCACCACTGCACATCTGACCAGCACAGCTTGGGCTTTGGGCCACTGCTCTCACAATGACTGTTTATGGCAGGTGTGGTTACACAGGCACAGCACAGCTGGAGCGGGGCAATGAGGAAGATAAACTGTATCTTTGTCTCTCCCTCACCCTGCAGCACCATGAGGCTGCTGACAAACACTGACAGTGGGCTCGTGACAAGCACCTAAAGGAATTTAGACAGGCTGCTGCCACCAAACACACCAGGCTTCTGTATTAGCCACAACACTGAGGGGGAACTGCACACACAGATGGATTTATTTCTTGTAAGAATCCAGCAGAAGCTGAATATTAACTACAAACACAGCCACAGAAATAACATCAGATTTTTCTCTAGAAGCACTTTTAAACTGATGTGCATTGTTTGCAATACAGACTGCTGGAAAGGCTTCAGCATGTCCAAGTGTAGCAGTGGAGTATTTTATGCCCACTGACAATGTCTAGTACACTCATATAATGCACAGCAGCACAAAGGCAGCCCCGCAACCTTCTGAGTAAGCAGAGGTGAGAAGCAGCTGTACCCAAAGCATGGGCCTGAATGCTACTTCAGAGCAAATTCTCAATGCTTTCATAATGGTTACATCCAAAATTTAGGTAATCTTGGTAAGCCATCAAAAAATGGCTCTGGATATTTAACCATCACCCAACTCCATTTGACAGCTGCCCCCTGTGTCTGACTAGTACCCTGCATTAGTCATTTTTAAAAAAACTTTACATCTGTTTTATTTCAATTAACCACTGCCTCAGTGCTATTATTTCTACCCTCAGTAGTAAGTGACAGTAAAATTGTCTAGTTCCAAATAACTAGAACCATTTGCAAACAAAAGTTTAAAAGCCCTTTATTAATTCAGAAGTGAAACACCAATATTTCAAGTGAGATAAGTATGTTTATTAAGGTTCATTCTACTCTAAAGTTTATACAGAGAATGGAATGCAATACAAGCTAAGAGCACACCTCAAAGATCTACCACACAACCATCCCCTACTCCCTATAAGGGAACTGTAAAAACAAACAAAAAAAAAATAAAAATCAGAAAACCAGTTACTGTTTAACTAGTTGCAAGTGGCTTTGTCCAAAGAAGTTAAGCTTGATATTGCATTAGCTTTGTATGCAATAATTAAGTCTCTACAAGCTGAAGTATCACGTACAGAGGCATAAGATTTCCTGTAGACACATGAAACCATGTTGTCAAGAGCTACATCAAAAGGGTCTTTAAAACTGCCTAAAAACCAGCCACTAATGGCATGCACAGGTCAATAATATTAACTTTGGTAATGTCAGTCATTTTTGGTCAAATCTGGATTCCACTTTAAACAATATTTATAAAAACACACCCATCCTGTGCATAAAGCAACACACTTTATTTGCTATCACCTAGAGGCAGGTCTTCAAGACATGGCTGAAGTATTCAAATTTAGCTGTCAGGAGCTTGTTTAGTTCTAAATCACATTTTCACTAGTCTATAAGGTAAGACTAAAAGGACAAGAAAATGGTCAAATATTTAATTATTGTTTTTAAATGCAGGACAAGAACCATCTTGAAAATTATATAGCTTTAAGTAACACCAATTTTTTTCCACAATGTTTTTGTAAGAAATCCAATAACTTTTACATTATCTAGTTCCCCAAGACACATTCTGGTTTGATTTTCTTTCTGAAGTTATCAGTACCCTGTAAATACAAGTGTTTTGCTCTTCCTGAAGAAGTCATAGATGTTTTTATTTACAACAGTCAATCCTTAGCACTATAACTGGACTTCAACAGTTTAAAAGTGTAATGAAAATGATAACCTTAAGTGCTACTTCCCATACAGAATCCACACTTAGTTCAGTTTTATTCATTGCAAAGTAAAAAGACATCCAATTACACTAGTAAAAACTCAGAGATTTAGATCTGTACTCAAAAAAACACTACACATGCAAAGGGAACAATATCCTGCTAACACAACTTCATTTGCTGCTGCATTTGTCTAATATTAACAATTATGAACAGGGCAGTGCAACTAGTATTTGGAACAATCCTTACAGTGTTCGAGTGTCAGGCACAATACTTCACTTCTCTTCACACCACTGGTTCTCTTTACGTACCTGAAAGAGCAGTTTAACCATTAGGATGTTGCAGTGAAATTGTAAGTCTTGGCTGTAAATACCCACAAGCATTCAGGATTATTTACTGCAGGGGGACTAATGTGGAGCAGCTTTAATTTTTCACACAGGCTTTGCAGTTATGAAGTCAGCCTTCCAAACTGGCCTGTTTATCAATACAAGCCAGGTTTTTCATGCCTAGGTTTGATCAAATCTGAAACGTTCCAGCCAAGTAAAGCAAATGGATTATCTTAAGTCTAAGTTGTTTCATGACACAGCACTGAAAAGATACCCAAGTCTACAACTCATTGACTTGTACTGAAACCAAGCATTTTGTTCTGCTTTTTCCCAACCCTGCCATTTTGCACTTCGTTTGTCAGTCAAGTTTTAAGATCAATGAGTTTGTTACTTGGAGAAACCAAGCTTACCTTTCCAGCCACATGCAGCAATACATCTTCAGCATGCCTACTACAGCCCCAAACCAGCAAACTAAGGCTGCCACAAACAATGCTACATGCTTTCTTACTAGATATGCTGGAGCTAGAAAAATCAATACACTGTGTTTTGACCTTTGCAGGTAATGGACTGCAAGTGTTGTAGATACCAAGAAGTCTTCTACTAGAAGCACCCCAGTTATGAGGAGTTGATGCATAGTTTACATTTATTGGTAACAAGTCTGTTGCATCACAAATTAAGTTATGAAGTAACAGTAATTCAGCACAAACAGCCATCTAAATTATAATTTAAACCCAGATCAATTACCTGTGCTTCTTCCTCTTCAGTGAAGTCATTCTTAATATTGAATGTCTTGCGAATTTCTTCTGGAGTTTTCCCCTTGATCATATTTGCAACTGTCTTGCATGTGACATCCAGCAAACCTTTGATGTCCAAGTAATTTGCAGCCTGTGAAAAGAGTTTTCAGATTTAAAGCCTCCATATCAATATTCTGCCCCTGTAGATGTACCACCAAAGTTAAGTTTACACTTAAATTGTAGAATATTGTATGCAAACAGATCATCTCCACTTTGAGAAGCTTCTAGCTAGAACCTTCAAGTGACAGTACCTAAAACTTGTTTGCCAAACAGAAGGGAAAAATCATTTTTACCATGAAAAACACTCCTCCTTTTACAAAGAACTTTCAGAAGTCTGCAAACATCCCAGATCTTCAGCGTTGCAGTACCATTAACTAGCCAAGGCAGGTAATGTTGGCTCACAGGTCCACACAAGGTACAATTTTTAACAGTCACAGTTAGATTTTCATTTTTATGCAGATCTCCAGAACTCCATAACTAGTAATAAGCCCGAGAGCCACAAGAATAAAAGACAGTGATATTTAGAAAAGTGTATTGATTGATGAGTACAGATTCATGCCAGCATTAGGCTAACAAGCATTCCAACATCCTCAGCAATTTCAGCCCGTATTTACCAGAAAGACCTGCCCTCCCCACATCTCCCCGTCCAATGAAGAAGTAACTCAAGAAGCATAAAGGCTTTATTTCTGAAGTACATGGCACAACTTCACTGCACAGGCACAGCCTTTGCACTTCTTGAGGACACTCACCAGGATAAGTTCAAAAAGTGTTCCTTGGTCTACTTTCAGAAACTCCTGATCCCACACAGGGATGTCATCTGTTCTCTTTTCTTTGTTCTCATCATCCTCAGGAGGAGGTGGATCATCCTTGTGATGGGTGCACCACTGAATCACCTAATTATGGTTTTGATATTAAAGTTTTATCCAATTAATTCTCCCATTAAACCCCAACTTAACTTCATTTTGGAAGAAATGTACCTTTTGCTCTAGATTAATATTATGTATGAACATGCTCAAATCCCCAATATTTTCACTTTAAAACCATTGATCCCCAGTTCCAGAGTACAGCAGCTTTCAGGAATCCCAACTGAGTTAGTAGCATGTTAATTATTTAAACTTGAAAGCCAGCTGCTGGTGTTATAAAGTTATTAGTCCCTGGGCTGTACAAAGAAAACCTAAACCTCATTTTGCTGTACTTAATCTGTTTGCAGAAACATACTTTGTACTAAGCAGACCACTACTTAGGGGAAAAGTGCAGAGTGACAACAGCTACCAGCAGGTCACGTTCACCCCAGTACAAAGTTCACCCAGCAAGTTTGCCATTAGTGTTGGTTTGGGTTTTGTTTTTTTAGTTTGGGAACATGCAGTCTCATTACCCAGACAAATAAAAGGAGCAGGGATCTACTGTAAGCAAAACCCTGTTCCATTTCACCAACCCAAGAGACTTCACAAGTTTAAGTTATTTATGTGCCTGTTCAGTAGGAAACAATTCCTAACCCTGTATTTACCCCAAAACAGTCACAATAGTTTGGTGCTTATTTTGGCACAACTCTTTCTATTTGAAAGCAAAAAGAATCTTGGACACCACTACTACACTTTTCCCCCTTGACCCAACGCCCATGGTCTGATAATGAATTCTATAGCACCAAGTGCACACAGGACGGTGTCTCTTAAGCACCGCCACTGCCAGTCACTGTCACCAGTGCCTGTCCCTTAATCCTTCCTCCAAACACTTGCATCTCATGAACAGCCATCTCAGTTCAGGGAATCCAATTAAAATCCGTGCTTTAACACCATGAAATGCCAGTGTGCACAGACGCCCAGCACCACTTCAAGCACCTCAGGAAGCCTGTCTGGCCTCCAGCTGCTGTTCCAGGTCACCCCTGTATGTCTTCTGCCATTACCCTCCTGCCAGCCTCAGCCCACATGCCCATGTTCATGCACCGTGATTTGGTCAAGCTTGCGGCACATGAAAACTATTTTCTAACTAACAGTTCATAATACCCAACTCCAAGAGGAATTCCACATTTCTTTACTTCCATGCAGCACAACCACTTTCATCATCTTACCTTTTTTAAGATGGCTGCATTAACATTTGGAAGAGGGACTGGGTCATCATCACCTTCATCATCCATTCCCAAATCTAAAAATGGAAAGATGACTGAGCAATTGGCAGACAAAACCATTTACTGAACTGGGATGCTTCATCAATTCTTCACCATTTTGACAACACTGAGGCTGAATGATCAGTAACATAGGACCTCTAAAGGACCTGTGAAGCCAGGAGCTTTTGGAAGGCTTGTGGAGCCATGGCTGCATTATCCATCCCAGATTGTACCAAGCTGAGGCTAAGTGGCTGATAAGGCTGCCTCATCAAATAAGAGCATCCACAAGCCATCAGCTCAGCAGTGATTGTCAGTTCAGTGTTCTGGGAACTGGGGAGCACTGAACAATCTGACAAACATTTGTATATTTTTACCACTTACACAGTTTCAACCCACAAGTTCCAACTGAGGGCTCCCATTCTATTTATGAGTAAACATGAATTCAAATCTGCTGTGGTAAACAGACACAGTGCCTTGTCCTGTGCAGGAGCAGTAAATGCTGCAGCCACAGAGGTGCCACTCTCTGGCTCTGAATCACTTGTCCTGATCCTGTACCAGCTGAAGACGTTCACGTGATAAGACAGCAGCACAAATCCTTCCATCAAAAAAGCATTTATAAAGCATGCCTCCAACGTTCCTTGTTTTAAAAGCTTGTCAGCATGCTCCAGACAGATTTAGATTTGTTCCCTTGATATGGTCAAGGAATCAAAATAAAAATTTGGAGAAAAATATAATTAAAGTTTCAACTTGATACACAGAACAAATACCACACTAGCCATCTTTGATTAGAGAATGTGCTTTTTTTATTACCCAAATGCTAACAGTTGGATGACACCCTAACTGTCAAAGACGTCTTGTAATTAGTTATGTAATTGAGTAACTATGCAGACCTTCACTCATTAGATGCACAGATGAGCCAATTCTACATCACCAAGGAACTTAATCTTTAAGAACATCACCATCATCACTCATCAAATTTGTACATGATAAAAATCATGTACTTCTGTATTTAGACAAGTCAGCTACTGTTGATATCAGTGGGATATTAATTAACTCTACTTTTTTGTTTGAAATGACTCCATAGATTCAGAACTGAAACGCTGCCATTAAAAGATACAGAAATAATTCAAGCAATATCTGAAGTTTAGTCAACTCTGCTTGACTTGTCACCATCACCTCTGAACCAGCAATTTCATCCATTAGCAGAAAATTGATACTTCACTGGTGGTCCCATGGTGCTCAGTACAACCCAACCTTTCAGCTTCTCCCCTCTCAGCTGCAGCACCCAACACACAAAACATTAACTGATGCTCAGCCACCTGCACTGAAAGTGCATTTCACCTCTCCTAGGAGACTGGTTCTCTCCCTGGTTAAAAAAAGGCAAGTTTGTGGTGCCCAGCTTACACACTTCCCATTAATAACTTCCTCCATCTCCAGCTGAGTGTCACTAAACCCCAGCAGTGACACAGCTTCTGCAGGAGAAAACTGAGAATTGTGCACCCTAATGCATTCCATTTCCTGTTTGTGTTGCCAGCCATGTTCAACAGCATCTTATTAACAGAACAAAAGTGTTCAATGCCTGATTTAATTCAACCTTATTTTTACTATTCTTATAAGGTGTCACAGCCAAGCAAAGATTCACACCCAAGAGCATAATATTAACTACATCTCCAGAAATAATTGTTTCTAAGTTAATTCATTAATACATCCAAAACCTAGAAAAAAACACCAGTAAACAATGAGGATTTGCACTAGAGGGATTAGACAGTTTGCTCTGTATCCCAGCCATCTGGCAGATTTCCCCTCCCCCGCCACAAGTTCTTTTGTTTCAAATTTATGTCAGCAGGAGATCAGACCTAAGTATTTATCCCAAATAATTTAACAGCACTCACAAGCTCACAATACAGGTTTCACTTCAGCTCTTTATTGCATTGATTTATTATCTCCCACTCCATACAAGTTATATTTATATTCTAAGACTGGTTTGTGTGATTAAACAAACTGAAGTTTCAAATATTATTAATGTTCTGTTTGCTTAACTCTCACAAAACTGAAGTAGACTGTAGGCAAGGCAGCGTGCTCCTTGTATTTTACTGGCCTCCCTGCAAGTGCTCGTAACCAGGGCTTTTTACAAGAGCACATCCACCCCGAACAGTTTCAGCTACAACAGCAGGAGTTCCAGCTGTTCTGGCAGGAGACAGCAAGCTGCTCCATAACCCTGGGAATCCTTTTACAGCACAGGACCAGCTTGTCTCCTCTGCTCACAATTTCTGTCCAAGAGGCTTCCTCAGGGTCTCACACTCTTACCTTCCAGCATAGTCTTTATAGTCACAGACTGTTTTGCAATTTCCACATCAACTTCAAAGATTTCTCCATCTGAACTCTGCAGTTTAATTGAAGGCATCTACGAGAGAAGGACAGTTATTTCCACACAATATTCAGCAGCTATTATAAGTTCAGCTGACTCAAAGACGTGCATCACCTTTACTGCTGAAATTGTATCTTCCCAACAGCAGACAGCCCAATGCCACTTAAGGCGCATTCAGATTATTCACTGCTTGAACAGCCCTAAATTCATTAATCCTCATGCTTAAGAAATAAGGACTGACTGAAGCCTAGCACTAATTTATGAGCTTTTTTTCTTAATTTGAAAGCAGAAAATACACAGATTAGTCAATAGTGCTTGTTGGCTTTTTCTCAGTGCAACACTAGAACTATCTTTCTCTTGAATTAATTTTCAACACTTTCAAAACACTACTTGCCTTCAAATCCAAACTGCTACTCACTTTGACTGCTCAAATGATGTGAGATCTCACAAGCAGTTTTCAAATGATAGCCTCTGGAACAGAATCATAATATTGAGGTTGGAAGGAGTTCCCCTAGACAGAGTCTAATCCAGCCTCCCTTGCTCCAAACAGAGTTACACAGACCAGGTTACTCAGGATCAAAGGCTTTCCTTCAGAAAAGTGTCTGGTTTTCTGAAGAGATTAAAAAGCAATAAACTCCTACAAGGAAGGCCCTCAGCACTCACTAGTGCTCTTGCAAAGCAGGAAGTAAGACCAGTACTTCGCGAGCATCTGAGATGACCATGCATTTTAACAACATTTGTCAAACAAATTGTAGTAAGACCTACAATAAAGAGGCAGCAGGCTTGAAGGATGTCATTAGCAGAAACACAATCAAATTTTACAAGAAAGCATCTTCTCAGATACGTAACAACTCAAACCCAGAAGTAAAGCACATGACACAGCAGCCAGGAGATTGCAACTTCTGTCTGAAACTACACATACAGACAGTGGGGGTTATCACTGCACTCGAACCAACCAAAGGACACTATAAACACAACTCTCTGGCCACATAAATTTTATAAATTTCTTCTCAACCAGCTAGTAGGATGTGTTATAAGTTCCTTTACCACTCAAAATGTTTGTTAGCAGCAAACCATTGCAACAGTTTCCTTTTTTTTTTGGTCCTGGAGTTACCTGCTTCAAGATCACTGAAACATGTGTTTGTGCAGCCTGCAACTACCATGAACAGCTCTGGGAACAAAGAATTTCAATTCAATTTGAATTCATTTTCAAATGCTTTTCCCCCACCAAACTTACAAGCTTTGCACACTAGTTCCTCACAGTAGTACTTGAGCTATCAACAGTTAACTAGTTGGACCACTTGCAGCGAACTTGCACTACCCCCTTCTGAAAGCTCATCAGTGTAGTGAGGCTGAGCCTGACAGCCCTGTGCAAACCCAGGCCAAGGGAGGCTCGGCCAACACATGATATTAAGCAGCTCACACCAGCGTGAGTCCTCACTGCTTTAATTTCCATTTGGCAGTGGGCAGCCAGTTAATGTTTACACAGCAATGTAACCCTAAATGACAGTGCTCCTTCTAATTAGAATGGGAGGGACACAGTCATGATTGTTCCAAAGGTACAAGTGTGTGTATACACATATGCACAAAACCAAAATCTGGATTAAACCACAGTTCTGGGTTAGCATCTTGAATGATGCTCTGGGAAAAAGTGCTGTAGGCACACATTTTAAATTTAATGCATCTGTTCTTGCAGTGAGTGCCTGGGAGCACTCCAGAACAAACCCAGCTCCATCAGCAGCCTCCCTCTGCCTGGGCTTACATAATGCTGCACAGTAGAGCTGGCCAGGCAGGGATGCTGCCTTAGCCAGGGCAGCCCCTGCAAGGATATTTACCCCTCCTATCACCCAAACCCGCTTCTAACCAGATCTTTAGTTATTGCTGAAGGTCTGAAGCACGTGGAATGAAGTTAGACGACTGCCTTATCATTGACAACACATCAGGATTTCATCCAAGTTTTTTTTTTTTTTTTCAATACCACAGAATTCAATTTCCTGGAAAATTAAAAAAAAAAAAAATTTTTTTTAAAAAAAGTCATTTTTAGCAAGCTGCAGTACAGCTCTGGCAGGTGACAGTCCCTGGGCAGCAGCACCACTGGGTGACTAAGCAGACCAGTCCTAAAAGCTTTATTCGACAACAACACAACAAGCTGGAAGCCGGGCTGAAGCCAAACCTGAATTACAGCGGTAATTTACATGTCTAAGCCCGAAACGCCGAGCTCAGCCACCTACAGCTGCGCCTCCCAGCGCCATTCCGGATGGATGCCCGAGCTTCCCCGTCGCCTCACGCGTCAACGCCGGTAACCAGGAGCCAGGTAACGAACCCGCACCTGAGGCGCGGCCGCTCCGGGACACCGGGGGGAAGGGGAAGGGGAGGCGGGGCAGAACCGCCCGGGGGCCGCGGGGGGAGGCTCGCTCTGCTCGGGGGCTTCACTCACCGCCCCCGTGGGCAACGCTCCCCGCACCGCCCCGGCGGGAGCTTTATTCCCACACGGCCCGGGAGGGCTCGGCCCCAACGAGCCCCGGGAGTTCCATCCCCGCACGGCCCAGGAGCGCTCAGTTCTTCGCCCGCCCCGCCGCGGCCCCCGCCATCACCCCACGGCCTCCCGACCC
>VZTJ01004259.1:587064-612536 GCA_013397795.1 Orthonyx spaldingii | reverse complement strand
GCGCCGGGCGGAGACCGTGAGGAGACGGGGGCGGCGCTCGGGCCCGACTGCGGCGGGGCTTTTATACAGGGCGGGGGCGGGGAGACGGACCCGCCTCCCGCCGCCTCGCAACGCTCGGGCTGCCCTCCGCGAACGCCTGAGCAAAACGCCCCGCCGCGACTCCCAAGCGGCGGAAACCGACCCTCGCGCCGACTTCTGCGGGGTGCGGAGGGGGAGCGGAGCCGAAGCGAGCTGGAGCGGCCGGAGCGGCCCGTGGCGGGTTTCTCAGGCAGCGGCGGGGCCGCGCCAGGAGCCGCACAATAGACGGAGGCCGAGGGCCCCTCCCGCGGCCTGAGGCGCCGCCGCGGGCCCGGCCCTGCCCGGCCGCCGTGAGCGGGAGCTGCCCCGCGGGGTCCCGGGGCGGGGCCACCCCTCGGAGCAGCGCGGGGCTCCCGGGACGGCGGGGAGCGTCGGTGCTGTCCGGGCTCTGGCTCAGTGCCCTCCAGCGGCCCGCGGGCGCGGCTGGCAGGCCGTGTAGTGAGATCGGTCATTCAGGCTAAGCCGGGCTCGCCCCAGAACGCCCACGGTGAGGGTTTCCCTTCCCGGGGAGAAAGGCCGAGGCCCAGGGGTAAGCGGGATGAGGCTGCGAGTATCTGTGGAGGCTTCCCGCAGGTAAACATGGTGAAACTCCATCGTCAGGGGCTGCTCCAGCGGCGGAAGACATTTAAGCCGAAAAACAGCATTGAACAACGGGCTAGTTTCAAATTGTTCCAACAACAGACAGCTTTCGTCCAGTGGAAGTGTGTGCGGGACCTTTCATGGAGCCAGAAATGCATGTAGCTCTGAGCGGTGCTCACAGAACATCTGCCCTAGATCCCGTCAGGAATTTTAGGCAGCTCCAGCTCAGCCCTTTAAAGCATCTCCAGACACCAGCTGTGCAAGGAGCCCACGGGCCGAGGAGCAGAGCAGAGCTGGGCACCCAGGCACAACCCAGGCCTTTGTGTTGGCACAGCCCCACCTGAGCGCTGGGCCCAGCATGGGTGACAGCTGAAAGGTCACCAGTGTGTGCTCGAAAGCTACACGTACTGGGTTTTCAGACGAAACAAAAAGGATTGTGAAGGGTTTTGCTCTGTGAGGAAGGGCAAGGTGTGGCCTCTCACTCGCTGTGAGGTGTCCAGAACACTGCTGTGCTGTCACAGCACACGCTCCATGCTCTGTGCTGAGCCCAGTTTGTGTCAGCTCTCCAATGGCTTTCAAGTAGCAAGAGATTTACACAGTGACTACACAGGACTCTGGCAATTCGCTTTACTTCCAATCTTAAATACAAATGCTTTAAAAACCAAAAAGTGTGTTTTCACATCATTCCAATGCAGACAGTCAGGGTGCCTGTAAGCATACTGATACCAGCAACAGCACCACACTGCAGAGTACAGCATCATTTATAGCCTCAGGCAGCACTAGGGGAGGTTCAGGCTGGACAGCAGCAGGGATTTCTTCCCTGAAAGGGTTGTCAGGCATTGGCGTGGTAGTGCAATCACCATCCCTGGAGGTGTTCAAGAAACAACTGGACGTGGCACAGAGTGCTGTGCTCTGGTTGACAAGGTGGTGATCAATCAAGGGTTGGATTTGGTGATCTTGAAGATGTTTTCCAGCCTTAATGATTCTGTGGTAAGTCAGAGGTTTCCCTTCTCTTGGGGTCCCAGGGAGTCCCAGGCTGTGCACCCCACACCTTATTGAACAAATGACAGCCAGATCCACTGGAAACTATCTTCTAACACGAAGAATTTTCCCAGGATTCAGAATTTCTTAGTTCAGAATCTTGTTTTGCTCCGTTCAGGAGCCAGGACAGTGAAGTGTTAAGTATTCCTTACTCTCTTCCCTTCCATCCGAGAGCAGAGACAGACCCATAGAATGTTGAGGGTTGGAAGGGACCTTAAAGCTCATCTGGTCCCACCTACCCTGCCATGGGCAGGGACACCTTCCACCATCCCAGGCTGCTCCAAGCCCCGTCCAACCTGGCCTTGGACACTTCCAGGGGTGGGGCAGCCACAGCTTCTCTGGGCAACCTGTGCCAGTATCTACCTCACATAACAAGTGAGACTACAATTAGAAAAGTATTTAATATTAAATACTTTGTTGGTTGGAGCTGATTCTATGGAGAGATGGAAGACTCAGATTCTTAGCCAGGAAGGACCTCCTAGAGCTCAGCTGACAGCCAGGCTGTTCCACATCAGATCATATCATTTAGAACAGGCTTCTGTATGAATTCCAAAGGGCTGTGGGAGATGACTGCCTGACTTTGGAAGCTTGTTCCATGGGCTTAAGGATGCTGAGCAGCTTGTTAGTCAGAGCAGACTTGAATACAACTCTGAGCAACCTGATCTGACTTTGCAGGTGGATCCAGGTCACCTCCATGGTCTCTTCCAGCCTGGATTACTGTGTGCTTCTGTAACATGTGGTCCCCTGGAACTCTTCCTGACAGCTGAGTGAGCAGCCAAGGGGGCCAGGTGATGCTTGACAGCAGACTTGGGACACTAACACAAGTTCCTCAAAGATCCTGCTATTGATAACCACATAAGCTCTTTGTTCACCATTTAATAGCACCTAATTTTCATTTTTAATTTATATATATCTCATATATAGAATGTGAAGCCTCCAAACTACATCTAATGTGACTTTTTGATTGTACCAGCATCGCATTTACCTCTTTCTTCCTCAATCACTCCATCTCATTCTCCAATGCTGAGAACCACATTCAGTGGTTCACTAAAAACCACTGCCTTTATTTTCCTTAAATTATTATTTTTTGTTTATATTAAAACTCCTTGGTTTAAAGAATCAGACAATAACAGAAGGAAAACATATCCACAAATTCTAAATCCCCCTTCCCAATGTTGCCAAAGACCAAGGTTTCTGATTTGGCCCATGACCAGCACACACAAGCTCACAGACTGCAAATCAGGCTCAGCAAAGGGGGGATGGGGTTTGCTCTCGACACAAGACAAATCTAATGGAATCTAGGAACAGGCAGAAAGATAAATTCCATGCTTAATTATAGTTGTGGATAAATTTAATTCAAAACAATAGTACTGATGAGCTTTATACTTGGTACAGCTCTCTACAGCCTTCCAAAGGAGAAAATTCCATCCTCAGTGGACTTTGAATTCTACTGTTCAATTAGAAGTCTAGGAAAGTTGAAACAGCAAAAACACCCCACACCCCAAAAAGAGGCAGATGGCTGTCACAGATATGCCATAATCACACGGCAGCACCTCCCACTGTGCCCTACATATCATACAATGAACCTCCCCAGCCACTCCAGATGCTTCCCGTTATCTGCTGTGGAAAGCAGCTGCTGTGGCAGCGATAGCCCAAGTTCTGTGAGTCAGTCTGTTCATGGCAGGAAAACCCCCATCCTTGGCTAAAGCTGCAAGGCAAAGAACAAGATTGCTTTAAAAAGGGGTGGCCCAGTTTCAATTGTTCTGCACAGGTAATGATTGCACCACAAATAATCCTAAAGCTGAGCATTGCTTCCCTGGGTGCAGAGAATCACACCGGGTATCAGCCACCGGTAAATTACAATTAAGGGCCTTTTACCACTGAGAACATGGAGAAGGAAGGGAACAACTTAACACCAAAGCAAATAACTGAAAAGACTGGAGCAACTGAGCTTGATTTAACGCTTAATCAGATCCAGAAGAGCTCTGACCTACATACTCACAGCATCCCTGGGCTGCGGGCTCAGCCAGCTCAGCAGCAACTCAGCCCCAGGGGAAGAGGGTTTAATGCGCTGAACGTGAGGGAGCAGCCTCCTGGACACAGCCCTGCATCTGCTCCACAGCCTCAGATTCCCTTCCTGGATGTGTCTCTCAGGCAGGAATTGCTGTGCCCTCCACTCTTCAGAGCACCTCGCATTCCATGTTGACAGAGAAACAGGACTTTTTTTTGCTGCTGGTAGTGATTTAGAAACTGTGCAGATAACACACTGATTATTTTTCAATATAAATGTGATGTGGGATTGTCAAAGTCTAATGACAATCAGGCTTGAAAGAGCTCAGCTTTGCTCCATCGACAGGTTGTAAAAATTCACAGAACTCATCCTGGATTCACTGCACTACGGAGAGCAAGCCAGGGAGAGAGTCAAGTATGACCATGAAATCTAAAAAAGAATCTAATCTACGTGTAGGGGAGAATGAGACTTGCTGCAAAAATCCTCTTTTTTTTTCTGGAATACAAAATATGAGGAACATTTTTTAAAACAAGCAGCCACATCAACAAGTTTGAAAAGAATTGAACTGACTGGTTCAGTGTAAAACTAGAAAACAACAGAATTATTCATGTGAAAGAGATGGTAGAAAGACACTGCTAAACTCAAAGGCCACAGTTGTTTAAAGCAGTCTTGGAACAATGCAGTAGCAGAAGAAAATTCTTGTTCCCAGTACAAATCTGAAAAAGCTAATTATATAAAAAGCTAATTATTGCATTTCCACTTCATCAAAACTTGTATTAGAGCAGCATCCTTGAGGTGTCACTTTTCATTCAAGTTGTACCCCAGCAACATGAAATGGAGGGTGGCAGAGCCCAGCATTTAGGTGAGAGTCCAGGTCACAGAATCAGAGAATCCTGGAATGGTTTGGATTGGAAGATTGGAAAGGACCTTAAAGCCCATCCAGTTCCAACCCTCTGTTGTGGGCTAGACCAGGTTGCTCAGGGCCCTGTCCATACTCATCCCTTGAACACTTCCAGGGATGGGGCAGCCACAGTTTCTCTGAGCAACCTGTGCCAGGGCCTCACCACCTCACAGGCAAGAATTTCTTCCCAACATCCAATCTAATCCTGTCCTTTGTCAGTTTAAAGCCATTCCCCCTTGTCCTGTCACTCCAGGCCCTTGTCCTAAGCCCCTCTCCAGTTCTTTTGTAGCCCTTTCAGGCACTGAAAGGGGTTCTAAGATCTCCCTGGAGCCTTCCCATCTTCCCTGCTCTCCCAGCCTGGCTCCAGAGCAGAGAGGCTCCAGCCTTGGGCACAACTCCATGGCCTCCTTTGGACTTGCTCCAGCAGCTCCACGTCCTTCTGATGCTGGGGGTTCCAGAGCTGGACACAGCACTGCAGGTGGGGTCTCACAAGAGCAGAGTAGACACCAATGGACTGACAAAACCCCATAACCAAATACTGTCAAGCAGACACCAAGTGAGATTTTTTTATCAGCTTCTATTTCTTCCTCTAACACCGTTCCCATTCCGCTTACGTAACAGTGGGGATTCGAGAGAGTTTAAAAAACTGAAGATGAAGAGGAGGAAGACTAAAAATAGAAATACATACCTCAAACCTATTTTCAGCATCTGCTTTCCAACCTCACCCTCACTCCACTGCTCCATATTTTAAAAGTGATTTTTGTACCACTTCTGCCCTGGCATCTTCTGAAATCATCTGGAGCACTCTGGAGGAGCCAAGCCCGGATCCTCTGGCTGCTGAGGGTGAGGGTCACCCACTCGCAGCCACATTAGAGCCAGTGCGTGGCTCGGCCCTGCAGACAGCAAAGCAGTTCCGGCCCTGCCGGGTCACGACACGCCGGTCGCGACAGGCGGGGCAGGGCCACGCGGTGGCGCCGGGGCTCGCTCCGAGCGACGGGAGCCGTCAGCGAGCTGAGCCCCGGAGAGATGCGCTCCTGGGCATTCCAAGAAAATGAAAAGCACAGACTTTCTGTACACGGCCTTGAGAACGACCTTCAGTGGTACCGTATAAAATTGTAAATATCCTTGATGTAAGCACGAGAGCAAGGGAACTGGGTTAGCTTTACAGGACTGCCTGGCATTGGTCTCCAATGCTGGAGCCGTTCAAAGTCCAAAAAGCAGATTCTGGGCTGGTTCTGATGCCATAGATCATAACGAGCAGCTGCTTTGAGGTTTCAAAGTCCATGGGAATAAGTATAGTGTGTTTCAGAAGTCAGGCGTTTTTAAATGCATGCAAAGCATTTTAAAAAGAGATTCCAGGGTTAAAGGGACAGTCCAATAACATTTTGAGATGGCTGAGCTAAAGCTGGATACACTCATGACCAGACAAACAGAAGCCATCATCAGCCTTCCTCTCTCCGAAGAAGCTGTGGCACCTGGGCACCCTGGGCATTGTCCCTGCTCCAGCAGCAGCCGGCTGTGTTGCTCTTCCCCGAGGACAAACACAGCAGTGGAAAAGGAGCAGAGGTGCCTGTAAAGTGGGTCAAGCGTGGAATGAAACACCCACCACAGGATACTCCCAGACAGGGCTTCTCCAGGCTCTGCTTTTTCCTTATAAAATAAGCAGAAGAGAGCAGCCTTCACTGCCCACTCTTGCACTGATGGCCACGATAAAGGTTTTTCACAGCAAGGTTTATGGTTAGGCTGAACACAGAGGGTGTTTTCTCAAACTCCTGAAAAATAAAAGCAGTTGGGAGCCAGGCTAAGACCTTTCAGCCCAATCAATCATGCAATTATCAATGTAAACAGGACACTCCTCTTTTACAGTTCAGCACTTTCGGTTTTAAATGCATAATCTGGAAAACAGCTTATAGATTTATTGAAATTCAAAAACAAACTAAAGCAACAAAAACAAACCAAAAGAACCTAACCTCCAAAAACCAAGATGTGTTCAGGGGAAATCTACTGAGGAAGATGTATACAGAAGTCAGGACAACAAAAAGCAAATATTTAGTTTAATTTATACAACCTTGTGCAAGTTGATACAAGTAGCTGCAAAATGGAGAGTTTTCTCCTCAAAATCACTTTCCTGCAAGTTCTTATGCTGGATGCTCACCCTGATCATACTGCTCCTCTGCCATCATCAGTCCCAGGTACTGTTAGCAACTAATGTCTTACACATTATTTATACCAGTGGCAATCATTTTAGTCTCCATCCCAAAGCAGTTCTGTTCAACAGAGAGTAATTAAGAGATCAGTAGTTCAACCCATCTTAAAGAAAAAAGCTTTTAAGCTGTAGCACAGGTTTTAAAAGACTAAAACATGCAACACTGCTTAATTTAAAACCAAAAGTGTTACTTCAGCCTTTTTTTCCTGTACATATGCCAAAGCGCTCTGGTCCCTTGCTCAAGAAAGCAGCCTGCCTTTATTCCCATCCAAAAGGAGTACAGCCAAATGAATTAGAGCACCAAAATAACTTTTTGTAAAATCACAAAAGGCTGACTCATGAACTGCTGACTCTGCAGGGCTTTGTTGGTGTGTTCATAGGTACTGAAAGATTTCTACACAGTCCAGTGTGATCTTTACTTAACACTTTACCTGTTTCCCACCTTCTCCCAGAAGAATTTGCAAAACACCAATGCTGTGTCATGATTGCTGTAGTACACAAAAGGCACCCAATGTCTTCTACAAGGCTTTGAAATCACTGCTTGCAGACATTCTGCTCCAAAAATCCGAGCCCATACAAACCATGAGTATAGTTGCAAAAAACATAGAACACATAAAAAGCCGTTTCTCAGGCAAAATTTCTCTAATCTACACCTAAACACAACCCCTAAAAGACATTAGGAGTTTCCAGAAGTGCTCTGCATCCAGACAAAACAAGCAGCAATTAGAGCCATAAGCGAGTGTGGAACAAGTGCGTAAGGAGGTGGTGAGAGTGGAAGCACACCTTCAACTCACTGAATTTGGAGCAGCATTTCATTTGAAATTCAAAATTGTGATCACACTTGCATCTTATTACAGACCATTTTTACTGAATGAACAAGAGTACTTCTTCAGCCCCCTCCCAAGGTCACAGCTCCTCCAAGAGCAGGAACTGCACTCCAGTATTAGTAAGGAAATGAAGAAGTGAGAGGGGGAAAGAATGTGTTTACTGAACTATGAGAAAAGGCCCAAAATAAACCCAGCACATGCATAATAGGTTTGGTTTTGTCTTGCACAGGAGGAAATCCTTTAAAATTCAGGATGAATTTTTTAAATTGTCAGAGCAAAGACTTTGTCCCAAGGTGCTTGAAACACAATTGCATTCTTTCTAAAAAGGACTTTCAGTGCTTCAGTTCACAAATAAATCCCATGGAACATGGACTGGTAGGTATCGGCACCTCTCAGTAGTTTTTTCCATTTCCAGAGGGGCTTTTGACAGTAACTGGACCAAGATACAGGAAGGTGAAATGTCACAGCTTTCATTGGCAGGATGTCCCCTCACCACCCTTTTCACAGGGCAGAATTTGTTCTGTTACCATCCAGACACATGGAGAAGGAGGTAATGCTCTGTCTGCACTCTCCCATGCATCCAGTATCTTACCCGGGTATTATCAGAAGATCTAAAAGAGGTAACATTGCCCAAGCACTCAGAGGAGGGACACTGAGTGTGTACGCAAGTGTCAGAGCTAGAAACAATGTGAAATGAGCACCAGGTGACAGCCACACACATCACATACCTTGGACAAACATCGATGGACAGAGGCAGCTCAGTCATCAAGGGAGCAGGGACTGGGTGAGCAGCCAGCCCCAAGCTCCAGGGGTGTGTTGAGAGGGGGACAGAAGCAGAGGAACAAAGCACAGAGTGGAAAGAGGCAGAAGAAAGGTGTAGAAAGAGGATGAAGCAGAAGAAGAGGATCTGGCAAATCCATATACCTGTGTATGTGTACAATACAGACTTTGTCTAATTTTTCATTTAGTGGGCCCTTAATTCAGGACAGGCCTGTACCAGTGCATGGTGCTCACTTTGATATATGGCCAATGACTTATGCAAAATGAAATATGGAGAGCTCAAAACCCTCCCCCTTTGTCCACTAACATTCTCCTAGATCTACTCAGGTTCTGAGAAAGAATAAAAAAAGAGAAAGAGCAGTTCATGGAAAAGTGTCATTTCATTCCCAACTGTCTTCTGATAGCCTAAAGCCCAAGGTCAGCCCTTCCCCCTAAGAACTCTATCTGCCATTCCCACTAAAACACCAAACACCACAATACGGGATTTTCAGCTACACCTATTTTGCATTTCATGAAATGCAGCAGTTGTTGCAGAGACTGAGGAAATATCACCAGTGATCTCCAAAACACACTCATTTCTCTGCAGCCAGCATGCTCACAGGAGGAAATAAAGGAAGTTTTGTGCAGGTGAACTAATGAATCAACTACTAATCAATCAAACTCCAATTATTTATAGTTGAAGCTTTGTTTCATCTCTTGAATCTTCCGAACATGCTTTTAGCTAGTTAGTGCTCCATCAGGGTAACCAATTTTTTCTTCACAATGTGGTTTTCTCACTGGAATCTTCACAAGGACCATCACAACATAATTACAGAGGAAAGCACAAAAACTGGAGCGACTCCAACATTGTCCCTGGACTACTAACAACCACTTGGATTTGTGTACAGAAACTGAAGCAAGGAAAGGACTGCTCCCCGCCAGAGCAGATGAGTCACACCAATTAAAGTAAAAAGGAAAGCAGAAAATAGGGCAAAGTCATTCCTCTTGAAGGAATGGTGTCAATGAAAGCACAAAGTCCCATCTAAGAAACACACAGAAAGACAAGCGACAGGAGTGGAACGTGAACTACTCTCAGCAAAGGATTTTTTTAATAGTGATCAAAGCAAAAGCTCCCAATATACTAAAAGAAGCCACTTCAGATGCACTTATTTTTAGCATGCACTTCTTCCTCTAAGAGATCAAACTGCAACAGACTCAGCTCTCCAGAAGCCTTTGGAACCCAACCTACAGGACAAGGCTCAAATGTTGCTGAAGGAAAAGCAACCCCTTGAACAACCACTGAAAAGAGATGAAGTAATGCTTGATGAAACGCAGCATCTTCTTTGCAAGTTAAAGAATTAAGTGGTCCTCCAGCTTTTCAGAAACGCAAGAAAGCCCCAAAAAGCATGTCTAGGACTAAACCTCCAGGTGAGTTGGACATTTCCAAAATTTCTGTGCATTCCCTTAGAAACAAGCAGTGTCAAAAACAAACCTTCACGTTATTACAGAATCTACATTGTGCCCAAGAAACTTAAAGTCTCAAATAATATGAATATTCAAGTCCTTCTGTTAAGTCAACAGTCAGGTACATCATTTAGATGCACCCAAGACCAAGCCTTAAGAATGCATAACATTTGAATTTCTGTTTGGAACCAAATCATCAAATCTAGGTTAAAATTTTAAAACAAGTTGGTAAAAAGGAAATATTTAAACAGAAGTTAACATAAACCACATACCACTGTTTTTCAGAATGGAAGCTTGGGCAAATACATGTAGTACTAAACTTCAAGTTGTTTCCTTTAATATTTAAAAAATTGGTTTTATTCTTAGTTTTTCAGAAAAATTATTTTAAGTATTAGCACCTACATTGTAAATGACTCAAAGGTAGATTTACACTTGAAATAAAGCCACACGCAATCAATGAAGTGATCCTATATTCTTCCATTTCTGAGTATTTCAGTAGAGCACCAAGAGGGAAAGAGCAACATGTGAGTAAGCAGCAAGCTGTTCTCAGCTGTGACACACAGGCCCAGGCACCTTCCCGGGACAGGATTCAAAGGGTCAAAGTTTTCCACCACACTCCAAATCACTTCAGTTTTAGTTATTTGTAAGGTGGAAATTTCTATTCAAGTTTATAAAACCCATCCAGCTACATGTTAATTTATTAAACCACAGCTGACCTGAGATGCAATTAGAATTTTGACATTTTTCCATACTTAGTTCACAAGTTTATTATGAAAAACACTGCAGTTCTGTCCTGCAGTAACATTGTTTTACAGAAAAAAACAGTTCTGTTCAAAGTAATTCACTATCCTTGGACAATTGCAAGGGACAATATGGTAGGGCAGAGTGGAAAAGGGAACTGAGTGCAGACAAAAAAANAAAAAAAAAAAAAAAAAAAAAAAAAAATCAATACAATTAAATTAAACAGTATTCCCTGAAAATAAACAAACAGTTTCAGAACAAATATGAGGCCTTGGTACTTATTTTAAAAATGTTCTTTAAGCTTCAATGATTGTTTGCTGCTACCCTTATCTACAGTCATGCTGAATAAAGCTATAGCTAAATGGAAAGTTAAATGTATTCACGAGGTGTTAATGTCTACATCTTATTATTTGCAGTCTCTCAGAGAAAGCAAAAGTAACTACAAATAGCGCTATGCCAGAAACTGGTTTCTTGACCAACAATGTTGCTTCAGCATGCAATGAACTGGTTCATTCTAAAGTGGTCACAGTTGTTGACGACAAGAGGCTTTGTATTGAATATGGCACGTCTTTTGGTCCATGTGAAAACAAAGTTTGAATGTTAAATATTTTCTGACACTTTGGAGTTACTGTTGCTCTTCCCATTTTCTTTAGGTCAACATATGGTTCATGGCAATACTGTACAGGTCTAAAATCTCTTTACAGGAAGTAGTCTGGGGTGCGACGAGTAACATGCGGTTCACCTCTGCGTGGCGCCGGGTCGAACTGCAAACTGGAGAGCACAGACAGCAATGAAAACACAACAGCTCAGCTCACATTCAGGGATGTCCTAGCCATGAATTACAGGAGCAGTGGTTTAACACAGGTGAGTCTTGACAAGTTTTATCAACCAAGTTAAGTGTTCTAGAATAAGTGTTCAAGCTCTTCCACTCCTATTAGTATGTACTTATAACCATCACATTTTCAATTCCTCTTATAATGAAGGTCTGGAGAAATTAATTTTAGCTTTAAGACTCAAACTAGTCAAACATTAGTATCTATTTAGAAAATTAAAGTCTCCAGTTATTATCAAAGAGGGCAGTTTGCACAGTGCTTTAGCCCCACTTACTTACTAGTAAAGCCACTGCTGTGGTAGTTAATTAGAAATGTCATTCAAAAAGCTCACATCCCAACATCTGAAGAATTCAAACATTCCAAAAGTCTCCTGCCTAAGAGTGACAGGAGGACATTACCTTAGATGTGACAGACTATGCCTGCTCTCAAATCACATCCCTACACAGTAATTCATTAAAATCCAGGTAGTTACACAAAACAAAAATGAAGAGTCTCACTTAACTCTGCCAGAGAAGATCTCAACAGCAACTGTTCCAGAGGCTTGACTCCAAGACTTTAAATGTGACTAACCGAACAGTTCCACACTCACTCCACCTCCCAAAAGCATAGAGGGGGAAAAAACCCCCATACCTTAACACAAGTAAGTGGTATCTTAAAATCATGGGCAACATAATTCTCATTTTTAAACATACTTACAAGGAGTATTTTAGAGTATCATCAAGTTCCATAATTGCAGCCTGGTTGCCACAACGGTAACAATAGTTTGGAGCACTGAAAATTGTTACTACATTCCGATCATGGCACCAGTTGTACCCCTGGAGAGGAAGGAAAAAATAATTATGACAACTAAGTTCATGTACCCCATGTAACCACCTGACTAGAAACCAATGTTTTAATGCACACAGCCCCAGTGGCATTTATAGGCTTATTGTAAACAAGCTTAAGGCTGTGTCTTTTTTCCTCTTCTGGAGAGAAAAAGGCATTTTGGCCTTCATAGGTTGCTTTCTACTAGTAAATATAAGCTAGATATTAAAAAAAAAAAAAACAACAAAACAAAACAAAAAAAAACCCCATCTAGCAAGATTACTCCATTGCATTCACATTAAATAGTTAAAACAGCAATTCTGAAGTACACAATCTACTCTGAACCTTCAACTATGATCACCAAAACCAGAATCCAGACATACATTTGAAAATCTGAACTGCTAGGAATAACTAGAGGCCAAGAACAAAAGCACACATCCAAGCTAAGAAGAAAAAATACACCTTTTTTTCAAGGAACACATATTTAAGAACCTTTTTATCTACATAGAAATGCAGTACCACATCTAGTACCAAAGCCTGGTTTGGGATATTAATGTAAATGATCAGGAAAACAAGGCCAAAACAGATGTTACTCCACTGTCAAACTCCTCTAGGAGCAGGTGAATACTGTCAAGGTCAAGTTTCTGGCAAACTCTCAGTTGGATCATCAGCTGTCAGAGCAGCACATCTCTGACACACACAGAGCATGGAATAAATGCACCAAGGAAACAAACCAAAGTTTGAACACACAGGCTGTCCTGCTCACCTCCATTACCAACTGATGAGCTCTTGAAACCAACGTAAGGCCATTAGCATGGTTAAAGGTTTCTGAAATATCCTGTCCAAACGTGTAACCTGCACCTCGAGGAGAAATTCCCCAGCCACCGCGATCATCTGGATCTGACCATAGCAAGTCACACATCGGACCCTGTAAAAGATGCAGATGATGTTTCAGAGGTGAAGCGCAAAAAACCAAAACCAAACAAAACCACAAAAAACTTGCATACACGCCACCCCTGCACAACTCTTTGAGATTTAAAATGTTTCTTTCTTAAAGCAAGAGATGTCCCTCATATTTCCTTTAAAGAATCCAGAACAGGAAGACAGGCACTTTAATATTGCTAAGTTGATTTGAATTTCATTTTCAGCCTGTGAACTCCACCCCTCAATACATGCTGAATCATGAATCTCATTGGCTTAGAAAATTATTTTTCAGTACCTCATGGGGAACTTCCTGCAAGCGATCAAGTGCTCTGATGTGATCCAGTGTATCTATCGATGGAGAGAGGCCACCATGCAGACAGAAAATCTGCAAGAGTTAAGATACATGAAGTTGATTTGCATTAATCAGGGCAGTTGGAATAGTTTAAAATAAATGATTAGGAGAAAATCTGCATGAGATTCCTTTGAAGATGAGAGATGACAGGATGCAGCATTAAGAGCTCTCTTTACAACCAAAAACATTCAGCTTTGTCCAGTGTCAACATACCTGGCCATCCACCAAGGCAGTTAGAGGCAGGTAATCAAAAAGGTCTGTAAAGTATTTCCAAACATTTGCATTTCCATATTTCCTTAAACATTCATCATAGAAACCATAAACTTGTGTGATTTGCCTGCTTTCATGGTTCCCTCGAAGAATTGTGATACGTTCACGGTAACGGACCTAAAGAGAACAGTTTATTTTAGAGCATCAATGAGTAACTCTGCCCCAGAACAGAATCTGCACTCCTCAATACCTGCCACACATCAATAAAGCAATTAAAACCAAACCCTTCTGAAGATTCAATTATAACCTTTGAGGTAAAAAAAAAGGAATAATTTATTCAAATCTTCAACTGTCAAACACTTTTGAGATTCATTACAATTTGTATTTATTGCTGCTAGTGGACTTCACTACACCTATGCACTAAGCTGATCTCTCCAAGCAAATTCTTAAAGACTGCTACTTAGGCAAGTAAAAAATAAACTCAACACTCATTTTAGATAAAGCTCAGGCTTGCACATGCACATTAATTTTTTTTAAAAGGTGACTTAGAAAACTAAGACAGCCAAGAAGTCAGTTTAGGTACCTCTAATACCAATGTAGTGAAAATCATAATAGATATTAAGTGTAGTCAGGATAGTAATGATATACTTTATAGAAAACTGTACAGCTGAGAAGAAAAGTTACCTTAAGAGCTACAAGCAATGTGACTGTTTCAACTGAATAATATCCTCTGTCAACATAGTCCCCCATAAACAAATAGTTTGTGTCTGGTGATTTGCCTCCAATTCTGAAAAGTTCCATGAGGTCGTGAAATTGTCCATGGACATCTCCACAGACTGTGACGGGACATCGCACTTCTTGTACGTTGGATTCTTTTGTCAAAATTTCTTTAGCCTATAACACAAAAAAGCACATAAACTGTGAGTTTGTCAATGAAGAGCCATTTTATTCAAAGCACACTCTACCACTTCCAACTCTGCTACCTGCTCTCTTTAGGAGCTCTTGTCCCTTCCTTCTCTGAAGCACTTGACGCAACATTTATCTTTACTTAAAAACAGCATTTCACTTTATGAAACCCCGTATTAGTAATTAGTAGTTGAGAGGGGTTTTTTCCCCTCCTTCAGGACAGTATCTTAAGTAAAACTTCAGACCTTCTACAAAAATGGTTCTGTGAAGCATAAAACAATGATCATCACTACAGAACTTCAAAAGCTTTAAGTATTTTGAAAAATTAAATCTAAAAATCCTGCCAATATCTTTCCTCCAAAAGCCCAAACTCAGACATGGTCAAAACACTACCAACACTTTGGCACCCATCTGTACAAACATCTTCGACCCACCTGCAAAGGCAGGAAGTCCTGCATGAAGCAGAATGAGAACAAACACTCACTGGTACCAGCAACTACAGAACAGGTCATTACCTGAGCAAGCTTTCTCAACAAGCTTTGTGATTAAACACAGACTAATAACAACAAGTTGTGTCTTTAGAAACCAAAGCTGGGTAAAATCTTCGTCATCACCATTTTTTCTCAAAAAATTGTGTATATAAAAGTTGCAAACAAAGGTAATTTGTATGAAGAAGCATAGGCTAAATATAGCACCAGAAAGATAATTCTGAAATAATGCAAGACAGTTGTTACAGTTTGTTCTCAGAAGTCACCAGACACACACCACAACAATTTTCTAAACCAAGAAGGTATTAGAAATATAAATAGTTACAAGTTTACTAGGCACCATCTACAAAGATTTCCCTGTTTTTCAAGAGTCAATGCTCCTATTCAAAACGGATCCTTTTTTACCTTATTACCTCAATGACAAGAAAATATATAAAAACGGTATCCTATTCTATAACCCAAGTTGTCTACAAGACAGTGGCTGACACTCCCATCCAAAAGCAGTCTCACTGTCCCCACATATGACCCTGGCTGACCAGCACAGCCACCACTTCAAACAGAAGCAACACATAAGTTTAATGATGGAAACTCATGAACTTCAGTATTTCATTCAACACTGCAAAGAAATGCAAAAATGCAGCGTGGTTAAAAACCCTGCACAACACAAAGCTTTAGATGTCACTCTGCAGACATATTTACATCAGAAGTCAGTCCCATATGATAGTTTTCATTTGAGCTGTGCCTAGTGCTAAAGATAGGTCATTGCTGGCTTGTGGTCGATGCTAAAAGTGCATATTTATTTTAAGATAGCCTGACTTGAGTTAATTTTAATGCAGTGACACTCACCGGATGTTTTGAAGGTGTTTTAACAGTCTTAGCCTCTTCTAATACTCTCTTACATTCAGAAGCATTAGCCAGCTTAATTCTCCTTTTGACAGAGAACATCACAGATGTTTACAGCACTTCAATATAAAAAAAGCCTACTCTTTAATTAGCATGTTTCTTATCACTGGATTTTCTGAATAGACTTGAAACACTGCACGAAGAATGCAGCATTCATTTTTCATCAAAGGTATGCAGGGTTTGTGCTGAGAACGGCAGAGTTGTCAGCAACTGAGTTGTTGCTTCCTCAGTTTCTGAAGTATTAAATCACTCAGATACACACATGACCAAACATGCAGAGAAGTCAGCTATTCTGATGGAAAAAGACTGTTCCAGGTCAACTTGCAAAACAGCAACCTCTGTTTAAATCCTGCAGAGGAGGAATGCTGCTGCAGGGATTCCAACATTTCCATGTTCTAAAACCAGTTTCATGCAACCCTGTGATATGAACTGCTCAGTTCATTTACAGTCTTATGTCCCACAGCACTGGAAGTGACCCAGACTCAGGTGCTCAAATACTGCTTGGCTTTACAAAAGAGCTTCAACAGAGCTGAAGGTAGAAAAAATAACATCCTGAAACAAGTCACCACCAACCAGTCTACTAAATCCCAGCTTCCACATTAAATTAATTTCTATAAAGAGGTAAAGCAAAAAAAAAAAAATATACTGTAACACAATGCAAACACAAATTGGTAAGACAACAGTACATTTCACACTACAATTTCACAATGGTAAGTGATCACTAATGCTCCTCCTGCAGTATCTGTGCCCTTGACCTTATACTGGGTCACACACAGCCCTGTGCAACTCCACCTGCTTCCACTCCCTCTTTTTACCAATTCTTTTAGTGAGATCCATGATGGTGCTGCTTGCTCACCACATCACAACTCCCTCCCCCTACCCACCCTCCCCTCCAACAAATGGACTTTCCAGTTGCAGCTCTCCTACACTTCCTCATGGAAAGGAAGCAGTAGAGCACTCTTCAGCATCCTTTAGCAGAAGGCAGAAAACTCCTTGATCCAACCATCTGACAAAGGCAAATGAGGACAGAGACACACCCTCCCCCATCCCTTCAACTTCAAAAACCCAGTGACCTACTGCCACAAAGGATAATAGTGCAACACTGCAGTATTTTGACATCAACATTTTGAAACATCCAAGCTTCACTATCATCAGGATAAGCAATTATAAAATTCAGAAAAAGATTTTCTTCAACACTTATTCTTTTTTATCTCCACCTTTTTCAGTTCTTACCATTACAACAGCCTAAACTTCTCTACACCTCCAACATTTAATTAATCTTTTTTACATAGCAGAATACCACAAGTCAAACCTCTGTGGTACAGGGTATTTCACTTAAGCAAAAACTTGTTGTCAACAACCTACTATATTACAGTTGTAAAACCCTGCCTCTGAATCAGTTTAATTATTTTTTCAGCACTACACTCTCAGATTTCAAAATAAAGTGCAAACAGATACAGAATCAGAACTACAAATAAGACCTGCAGAATACACTGCAAAGAATACATTACTTACTTGATAAATGCTAATTTTACAGCCAATTACCAATGCAATAGAAAACATGACTGTTCCAGGTCAACTTGCAAAACTTGTTTCTTTTAACACAGAAAAAAGAAATAGCTGTGAGACACTCTTACATGAGAAGAGTATAAGAAGAACCAAGTGCAATGCTGTCAAACACTACTGCTGAGGTGGAAAGTCACATATTTTACTCAAAACAATCTCAAAGTTCAAACAGTAAGTACGTATCAAATACATTTCAGCTTAGTTATAGTGACTGGAATTCATTCTGACTTGATACTGGCTTACTCAGTCATTTCACTGTGAAGAGAAACCTTGTACAATCCCAAAACTCAACAAGAATAAAACCAATATTGGTTTAAACACATGAGAAAACAACTAATTTTCACTTTACTATAAAGAGAGTAGCACTGTATAAAAATACAACCTAGTAGTTAAGAATTACATCACTCCTGGCCTGCTGCACATCATCTAAAGGCCCAGCTGAACAGTACCAAGCTGCTTTGGTGCCTCTGTTTACAAAGCACATCTCTGCAAAACACTGTTCTTAAAACACAAAGATCAGCTTCATCGTTGTACTGTTTTATGACAGTACAACATCCGAGTGCATGAACTGCCATGGACACGAATTTTGAAAAGATGACTACTGAAGTTACTACCATATGATTTTCAGAACCTTAGTTTATTTAATGAGATGCAGGGGTTGTATCCATGCAGGCATATGTATTTTCCCTGCTCCCTCCATATATTTTTATCCTATATGCCACAAATTAAGGTTCAGAGTCAAGTGTCATAAAAGCCATAATCCATCCATTTTACTTCCTCAACTCACTCTGTGCTGAGGATAACCAAGTTTCCCTCATGAGCAGCATACATCACCAACCTCGTCTCACAGAAATAATTTCAAGTGCTTCATTTCTGCAAAATCCTCTGAATTAATCTCTACCCAAATTCCTCTGTGTTTCCAGAAAATACCAGGTATTTCTTAATTACTCCAAACTCTTCTTAGGTCCCTACATTCTAGAACAACCTCTGACAATTCAGCCCAATTACCCACCCTGAAAAACTCTGGGGCACATAAAAGAAAAGAACAAGACCCAAACCGAACAGTAAACATCACTGTGTCTGTGTAGAATTGTAAATCAATGCTTGAAGCAGCACTATGAAGCAGTCATCAAAAGATTACCACTAACTCAGTAGGGGAAGTACAACCATTATTTTAATTAACATAGCTCCAAAGTCATGGTTGCAGATGGTAACATGTCATTCTTGGCAGACCAGAATTCACACCTGCAGCCCACCATGCTGTCTAGTAACGTGTGTAATGAGAAGCATCCACTGTAACCAAGAAATAGTTATTTGTAGTTACCATAAAGATATTTTGATGAGCTTGAAGTCTTCAACCACACCCATAATTTCCTGTCGCCAAGGTGCACAGGATGTGACTAAAGGCACAATGATCAGCTAATTGTGATGAATACCGGTTTTAGCTGTCCAAACATCATGACCTGGAAGAGATTCCAGTTCCAAGCAAAGTCATCCATTACAGTCAGCAATTCTTCTGCAATCAGTGCTTTTCAATTTAAAGGTTTCCCCTACTCCTTACCATGGGGAAGAAAGAGAGCAAGTTCAGAGGGGCTCATTTTTTAAAGGAAAAGGTGTTTTCATTCACTGTCTGACATTCTAAACAAAACTAGATAAATGAAGTCTCCAAGAATACCCTTCTGTGAAGGAGGCATGGCAGTCAGATTACACGCGACACAAATGGGAAACTGATTTATACTGAACTTCACAATCCACTAAGGAGTTCAATGTGAACGTAAAAGTAGGAACTAAATTAAAATACAAAGCTCCCCACTGACATTTAATTATTTAGTATTCCAAAATAAGTAAAACTAGGATTTCCATCCACATCGAAGTCTGAGCAGCAAAATACTCTTTTGCCAGGACAGAAAATGATGGATCTGCTTTCTCTCTGGATTTGTGACTAGCACCTACACCTTCATGTCTAATCTCTTCTGTTCAGTGAGAAGAGAGACCAGTTTAAAGACAAGATCTTACCCAACCAAACGAGCAACTCCAGTGCCAGGACTGCTGCAAGATTAAATGAGACAACCACTTCCCTTTATCCTCTGTAAATTTTAGGTCTACAAGAAAGCATGCAAGCAGTAAACTTCTGCCAAATAACCCTCTCTTCTTTTTTTTTTTCTCTTCCTTACTAAAGTAAGGACTGACACCATCTGAAACCTTGATAGTCCCCTCAACATTTCCATTTGAAAAGATCAGTAGCGGTCTTACAAACTCAGAGTAACTGATAAGAGTGTTCTTTCCCTCAGAGGCAAATCTGGGAGAAGGGGAAAGACTATTTATCAATCAGTAGTTGACAAAAGCAGTGAGGATAGGAAGATCTCCCGAAAATACTCAATGTTTTATTTTGCTTCATACAAAAGATCTTAGTATCTTTACACTGAAGAAAAATAATCTAGAAAAAACTTTTTTTAAAGAACATAAGAAGCCAAATAACTCAGGAATCCTTATGTGTTCCTTGCCTCATGGGAGTTCCAAGAAACACAGCAATGACAGCAATGCAGGAAGCTGACCACTTACAGGGATGTTTTTCAGTCTTGTCTGTAGAACAAACTGTTTTCATTTTCAATCATTCAAGTTGCTAAAAAAAAGAAACGGGCTAAGCCTACTCCCAAACTAGTTGTGCCTGATACCCACAAATCCAGCTTCATGCAATGAACTTAAAAAATTCTCAACCCTTTTGTTCCAGTAACTCCAATACAGCTTGGCAGAGTCATGCTACAGGTCAGGACACCAGCTGGAAGATGGCATGTCAAAACTCAAGAAAGAGTTTAGAACCAACCTGCAAGCAAGAAACACCTGTACTGGAAGGCATGTTCAAAATATTCAGCAGAAATACTGGAGACCTGACTACTGAGTAACTGAGCTCCAGTATTAATTCATTAGTCAGGAATAAACTTTTTCCAGCTTAATATATACTACCTGAAGAAAAAGAACTAACAATAGCCTTACTGAATACAGGTGTAGAGTTTAAGGGTTCCTAAGCAAGGGTGAAAATTCTGTTCCTGCTCCTCTGATTCCCCTCACACAGATCTGCTGTACAAGGCCTTGTGAACTCCTGCCAGACACAGCCAGACAGGTTTGGGTTTTGTGCTGGGCAAGGCAACCCAAGTGAGTAACTGAAAACGGCTCAGAAGCAATCACAGAGCAGCACTGTCATCACATCTGAAGAGGCAACAGCCTCAGCACAGGTAGATCTGGAAGAGGACATCAGTCCTGCAGCCCCATCCATGTCTTCAGCCTTAAACTGGCAGAACTCAAGTAGGAACTTGCTCTGACTTAGAAGTGCTTACTGCTCTTAGCTTAAGCTATGCCCAAAACAACACAAGTATCTTTCACTCCTACTTCATCATAACTAATGTTGCAATTAAAAAGTAAAAAAAACAAAACCAAACACCTCACTGCCAGTACAACTCCATTTTTACAGAATTTACTGGGAAAAATAAAAAAAAAAAAAAAAAAAACAGAAAGGTGCTGATGCTACAATCACTGGCACATTCAAGAATCATAAATTTTCATATGCACATCAAGATGTTGTACGTAAATCCAGACTAGGTGAGAAGGCTGGTGAGGCTGACACTTCAAATGCCTTCTCATGGCAAGAGAATTTCCATTTTAGATTATCAACCATAACTAAAAAAAACAAAACACCACAACAAATCAGAACACTGGGCATGAAAAGATTTTTAAGTGTTCCAGAATAATCTAAAATACAGTTATTTAAATGTTACAAAAGGCTTCGTACACTACACCTGTAGCTCTTCAGAGACAGAAGGTGTAACTACATGGCCCCACCAATGACTGGATCCCTGCATATGTTCAACAGAGCAGCAAAGGAGCCCTAAATCCCCCTCCGGTCTCCCAGAGCCCCTTGAGGGGCCCTTCCACCAGTGACAGCAGAGCTTCCTTTCTACAGAACCCAGAAGCCAGTGCAGTGGCAAGGCAGAACTGCAATGCTGCACATTCCTCTTCTGCCAGGGCCAGGGGACACACAACCTGCCCGATGCACAGCCCACCACACAGGGTACACCATACTCTCACTACCTGGGAATTCTGTTGAGGCAGGTTTCTTGGCTGATTTACAGCAAGTTCAGACAGGAACATTAATTTTCACAATCATCTTAGTCTGGAGAATAGTTATACATGATGGATATGGGAATGCCAAAGCTAGCTAATGGAAAAGCCCTTGCAAATGCAGCTGGAAACAGTTTAAAACATTCACTTCTGGAGAAAAACAATCAGCTAAGAAAGGTAACTCCTGAACAGCAGAGGAAGCAGAAGGGAACACGTAGCTCTGTCTGAAAAAGAAGTTGGGCAGACAACACAGCTTAAAACACAGGAGTGAGAGCCACAAAACATGTAAGTTCCACACATTAGAGGAACTGAACCTTGACTGCACAGGCTTTTTTTTGACCCAAAAGAAAGCTTCATCAGCAACATACTTGTCCCCTCAGAATTAAGTCATTTAACATAAACTAAATGAGTTTGAGCAACTCACACAGCTGCAGTGGGTATAAGCATGTTTGGTTAGAGAATATCTAACTTGGAAGATTAGATGTTAAACAAAGTGAAAATTCTGCCACAGGAAAAAAAATAGAAAAATACAACATGAACAAGGCACATACCAGAGAACAGCATGGCCCAAAACATATTTACACTATGAAAATTGTCACTGGTGGCAAATCAAAATGCAAATGTAACCAATATCATTGTTAAGAGATCAAAAACTGCAGGAGTCATAGCTTGAATCGAGGTTTCTTGAATGCCTTTACCTGTATCAGCTCTTCACTTAGTTTAAAATATTGGACTAGCAGCACTGTCCATTCAAAGGTATTTTACTAGCAATTCAAGAACCCTGACCACTCTACACAATATATATGACCAAACAGTCTTCTCTCTCCAAAAACTGGATGTCACGCTCAAACGCACTTAATTATGGAGTAGTGTTTTCGAGGGAGTGACTCTGACACCTCTGCCTCCACCTGCACTAGATACCTTCCGCAACAACCAAAGCAAACTCTATACAAAAAATTCACCTCATTCCTTTGTGCAACTTTACACTGTCATCCCACCTTCCTGAGCAATGTACCACACCCCCAGCTCCTGTGACAAAGGGCATTTACACACAGAAGAGACAAGACCATTACTACCCTCATAATGTATGGAACAGAAACTCTAAACCAGCATTCTTTCATTCAAAATGGCCAGTGGAAAAACTCTTACCTGGCAATAAAGAACTTCCTTTCTCCTCTGCCAATAAACAGTTCAGCACTAACAGGACAAACACTGCTGACAAGTAACAGTAACTGGACTGGGTATATTTTGATCACTTCTTTAAAACTTGCACTTCTCAAAAGCTGAAGCAAAGCACAGTCGGTCACTCGACTGATGTAACATTAAACACACAGCACGCACAAATCCTAGAATAATTTAACTGCCATTCAGAGGTTATTTCAAATCATCTGTGGAAGTATAATGTATTATTCATAGTTACAAATTACTTCTAGACTTCAAAGATGTTTCTGCCCAGTTCCCACCACCACCATCACCCAGGTAACCAAACTCAGTGAAAGACACACCAAGAAAGCAACTGTGATGCACAAATGGCCGCACAATTATCATGTTTGTAAAAACTGTTATGTTCTTCAAGTATCAATATTGACATACAACAGAGCCCTTAGGCTTATTCTTATTAGACAGGCACCAGTCTGCACATATGAAGCGCCAGCAGATCAAGAAATACTCGTCAGGGAGATCATCCAATCAAACAGTGTTATCAGGGAAAAGTCCTCAAACTTTTTTAATTGTTTATTTTAACTAGCCCTAGCTACAACTCAATGTGGTGAAGAACAACACCTTACACCTAGCAGGGTTTGTGTCTGTTCTTTGGAACAATAGCTGTATTTGACACTGTCCTTTAGCTATTAATGGAAAAATAGCCTTTTGGTGTGATTACATCCAGGAAACTACTTAAACAGTCCAAACAAAGCACAACCCAGTGAGGTTTCTGAGAGTCAGTGCTGGGAGCATGGAACATGTTAAAGCAAGTGCTGTCCCCCAGCAGGAAGGTGCAGAGCTCAGCTCACATCCCACTTCCATGAACACAGCAGAGACAAGAAGATGGAAAACTAAGACTGCAAGGGCCTACTTCCAATTCCTTGCATCAGCAACCATGAAGAAACTTAACTACTCTTAGCAGAAAGTCCAAGTAAATCCACCTGCAGTTATCAGCAACATATCAACTTTCCCTACATCACCAGCTCCGTGGCTGAACTCTGCACAGTGCTGACAACACACCTGGCACACAGAGGGAATTGTCACCCTACCCAGAGCTCCCAGCCACCCAACTAAGCTAACGTGAAGGCTGCTGCTAAATGATATTGTTCAGGTAGATTTCTCTCCCACATTCTCGTGGTCTCTCATCTCAACACAAAGTAGTCAGTGAAGAATAGAAATGAGCTGTATTTATGGATAAAAGTGTAATGCTCATCTCCAAGGTAATGGTAAAGGAAAAAATTAAAATGTCATCTTGTGCAACACTGATGACTGGGATTACTGTATCTTCTGTATGGAATTTCTAGTGGTATGCCTGCTCCTCACTGAACCAAATCCCCAGTGAACTGAAAGCTTTTTCTACATCCCTCATGGTCCTGCAAGTTACCATACAGCCCCATACACACCCGCTCCTCTGGGATTCAGGACTCAGCACCCATCCGTTTATAAACGATGGCAAGTGAAATACTTGCCTTTCACACAAAGCAATACAAGGAAGAAGCTGGACCACTGTTACTGGAGACGCACATGGAAATAGCCAGGCAGTGACATTGCCACTTGCTTGCAACACCGTTTAAAATACACAGCCTGGATCAAACGAAAACAACGTTGAGTTGCCGGAATACAAGCAAACTAAAATCTGTACTGGAGCAAGAGCCCCTCTGGCCAAAAGCACTGCAAGTTCTTTATTAAGTTCATAGACACCTGATATAGTATTTGAAAGCATGATTCCAATTTTAAAATATTCTAATTACGTTCTGTGGCAAGAACATAAGCTTATTTAGAAGCCAGTACATCAATAACTCCGCATATTCCTTACTATCCAGTTCCCAAACAATTCACAAATATTCCATCTTTCAATCTAGAAATACAGGAATACATAAAATCTTCAGTAATTAAAAAACAAACAAACAAACAAAACAAAAACCTTCAGCTATTAAGTTACATCCAGAAGTATAACTCAACTGGAAAATGCCTATAGATGCTACCAGAACAAAATTTTCCTAAATTTACAAAATGCAATCTATCCTGGGTTGGTTTAACAACCTTTCTAAGCTACAAATATCTCAATCAACACAGTGTTCTGTAACATCCACGTCTCAACGTTTTCAAACCATCACCAAAAAATACATAGTTATATAGGATCTCGAATGTTTATTCTGTGAATTTCGTGAAACCCAGAACGTTACTGAGGGAAACCAAAATCAATTTACCCTTCAATTAGTTATAAACGTATCTCTGCTTATTCATATCATGAAAAATACAAAAAATAAATCACAGCAGCAGCTCTTCACCGCGTGTGATTTCCAGCCGATTACCAAAAGCGTTTATTTTCATTATAATAACTCACGCTTTTAGGGGCTGATTTAACATTTTAACAGGGGAGGGTCTCTCAGGGGTCTCTTCCGAGGATCCATCGCGGCCGCGGCGCCATTTTAGGAGGCGCTGAGCGGGCGGGAGGCGGAGCCGAGGCTCCAGCACGGCCGAGGGGCCGCGGCTCGCCCGGCTCCGGCTCCCGGCCCGCTGCCCTTGCCGGGCCGCGCCAAGACCCCGGCCCGCCCGA
>VZTJ01004259.1:508937-586798 GCA_013397795.1 Orthonyx spaldingii | reverse complement strand
CTGCCGCTCCTCGCTCCGCACCGTGTAATGGCCGCCGCTCCTGACGTCACCGCCCCGGCCCCGCCGCGGGGAGGGGGACGCCGCGGGAGCCCACGGCGCGTGCGCGGCGCCCGGGCGTGGCCGCGAGTGCGCTCTGAGGGGAGGGGGCGGGGGAGGGCAGCGACCGCCGCCCGCCCGGGAGCGAGGGGCCGGTGTGCTCCATCCCGGTCCTTGGTCTCTGTTCTGTGCTCTGTCCCGGAGCTTGGCTCCGGTTCTGGTCCTGGCGCCCCGGGGGCTGGTGCTCTCCCCATGGGGGCTCCTCTCGAGGGGCGAGGTGCAGCCCCGCCCGGCCGCAGCCCCGAGGCGGGAGCCAGGGCACCGCCGTGAGGGGTCGCCGGCATGGCGGTGCCGGCCCGTCCTGTGCCCGGGTGCTGAGCGCCGGCTCCTCGCGGGACGCAGGTTGGGCAGGGACCCCGACTGCCAAGCGCCTGCTGCGGGGTCGGGAGGCGATGTCTGTGAGGGCTTTGTGCGGCTCCGCAGTCTTTGTGGTTCTCCCTGCAATTAATGCACATAGATATCGCCAAGGCGGGTGCCAACAGGCAGGGTCGCTGCAGTGACAGGACGAGGAGCACTCGCCGTAAACTAAAACACAAAAAGTCCCACCTCCACACGAGAAAACTTTACGTTGAGGGTAGCAGATCACTGAAATGGGCTGCCCAGGAAGGACGTGGAGTATTCCTATCTGGAGACTTTCAAAACCCTCCTGCTCTAGGTGACACTGACCTGGCAGAGCGGTGGGACTGGGTGGATCTCCAGAGGTCCCTTCCAACCCGAACAATTCTGTGATTCTGAAGTCCCGAGTCCAGTTACCGTGTCCCTCGGAGAAGAGGGAAGTGAAGGGCACTTGACGGTGTTGGGTACTTTGAAATAAAGCTTTTCAGTTCTAAACCATGAGCATTAAATACCATCTTAATTGTACCACCAGGTAGTGCTTAGGTTAAAAAGGCTGTGCTGCATTTCCTTAAGTCAATTTATACTGAAAGAGTTCTTGGAAGTCCAGAGTTTATTACGACCTTTTTAGACAGAAGTAATGCATGAAGCGCAGTGTAAGGGTTCAGTGTAGGAAATTAGTGGTGGACCTTTCAGGAAACTTTCAGGAAGGTGGTATTTTTTCAGGAAACTAGTGGTGACCTCAGCTACCATAGTGTACTCCGACACTTGCTACCTAAGGGAAAATATGTCAGTATAACAGAGATAAGTCATAATAAAAAAGAATGTAAGAAATATGCATCACCAATTTGTAATGGATTATGTATTTTATTGCAATCTGCATCTTAAGTTATAGAGGAAGATGTCCCTTAAATAACTTTCAAAAAGCATGAAATGATCAGTAAAAAAAGTAATATTTTTTCACTTAAATGAGTCAAAATATAGGTAAAATGTTGATTTGTTAATTTCAAGAGGGTACAATGACTTTTCTAGTTAATTTGTGTTAATTGTCTTGGTCATCACTTGCCTAATACAGAGTCTGACTTGTTAAATTCTTTGCCTACTATTGAAGCAAATTAAGAATTCCATAGTGAGAAAGGAGTAAGGAATGTTTGCTTTCATGGGTCAGTCTCAGTTTCTGGGTGTCATACTCTCCTAGTAGACCTCACTTGGTTTGAATTACCTGACTCAGGTTTTGTTTATCTTCCAAAGTATTTTTTGCTGTTCTTACATAAGTCCCCATCTTCAGATGACCTTAGTTTTGTGCTTAAAATTGTAGAAGGAAAAGTACCATTCATTAAGAAGTGATAGGTTTCAAGAATTCACTCTGTAGCACATCTTACCAAAATAGTCTTGAGCAAATACATGTAAAGAATATGAAGCAATAACATCAACTCTTGTGTAATTTGCCAAGCTAAAGATCATTTTCTTTAATACCTGTTGACTTTCTGGCATGGTTAGATGTTTGAGGATCACACTGCAAACCATCCAAACAAGCTGAGCTTTCCTCACACCTACCAGATAAAACATGGCAGGGTTTCAGTTGCAGTTTCGTAGGCAAACAAGCCAGGTTAATAGTTTCTTCCTGCTAGAGTCGATCAGACTGGACTCTTCACAGATAAACAATCACTGCTGTCTTCAGAGCAATTGTGATGGTTCCCAAACCCACTGCTGGTTCCCAGGAGTGTAGTGGTAAAGAAAGGAACACTTGTTTGAAAAGGCTCAGTCATAGCTCTTTTTCAGACAAACACCACTTGGGATGGGGTAGGTGATTCAGCACTCCCTGCTTGCCGCTGAAAGCTGAAGCCGTGCCACTCACTAGAAGAGAATTCAGGACTCAGCAAAGGAAACTCAGGATTCATTTATCTCGACACTCACAGAGGAGGGGAAAGCTTTGGTTTCCATCTCCATCCCAAGCATTAGCTCTGTATTTTATCCTCACACTGCTTTGAATTGTCTATATGTGGATCAGAAATCAGATCTCCTTCCTCCCTCTGACTTGAGAATGACAATCAGTAGTTTAGAGAAGCACAGTTGCTTTTCTCTTCTTAGATATTTGTCTGAACCTTCAAAGGAGAAAGTAATAATGAAAGGATACGTGCTGTGTTACCTAAGTCAGGGGTTTGTCAGGGCTTCAGATACACAGTCAGATTAAACTGTGACCTGTGAGATGGCAGTAATAAATCGTATTTAGTAAGTGAATATATGCCAGGCGTGTGTGTGGTTTGTACCTAAGGAGCTGTCTGGGCATGGGTGCCCTGGTGAGTCAGGTGTATGGAGGCCACTCTGCTGTGCTGACACCTGAGTCAGGGACCCGTGTGTCACACGTGTGGCATTCTGGAGAGAGGTGAACTGGTCAGGCTGACTGCACATCCAGCTGTAGGTAATTCACTTGTTAGCCTGTAGTGCCAACTAATTCTGTACCAGTCTGAAATTAATCTCCAACTCATGGATGAGGGTGTTAGCAATTGCAGTAATCTTATCAGTAACACCAACATTTCCATTGTGCTATGAGACATCAGTGTTTAAATGCAGATTTATGCAGATTTGTATCGCACGGTCCAACCATACAATGTATTGTCAAGTTAGCATTGTAGAGTAAGGAACACATAAATTAGTTTTCTTCACGCTTGCCTCTCTCTGAATATTTTAGTGATTCTAAATTATCCATCAATGCATGTCCAAAATGTCTGTTGCTATGGTGTTTTAATACTAAATGCAGAATTAAAGGGCTATGCAATACAATAGAAAGACTATACTATACAATTAAAAGGCTATACAATATTGTAACAATGAGCTGCCACCTTTACATGTAGAGCTGCCAACTTTGATTAATATGTGTATTTCTGCAAGCAAAGAATATAGACATTGGTACATTAGTGTGGAAGTCAACTGCCTCTATTAGGAAAGGGATCAAATAAAGTCAGAAGTACACATCATGTAATCTCTTGCATATTCAGATATTGGCCACTACTGGATAAAATATGTTTTGTGTCATAATAGTCCCACGAAGTCAGATAAACCTGTCATCTTAAGTAGAACCATTGCAAAAGACCGAAAGAAAAACAGAACACATTAACATCAGATATTTGTTACATCACCACAAACAAATACTATTTTTGTATATTTGACTAATTTCAGAGTCCAGATAGTACATGACAAAATCAGTGACATCAGTAATAAAACTATCAACAGAGGCCCACTCACTTCAACCAAATGGCTTCTGTAAAAGATGGAATCTCATTATTAATCACCTTGTATACCACAAAACATATTACTGAAATCTGCCAGTTCATCATTCACCCTCGTGTTGTAGATAAAGCAGGAAGTGCAGTGTCTTACTGAAAGAAGAAACTACAGAGTAACCATGAATATCTCATTTTCAAATCACTATGGTTACAGATATTTCATAGTCAAGAATCTTTATAAAGCTAGGAATAGAGTGCTGATTCTCAAATGTTAGGGGCTTAATATTTTGCAAATATTTTATGTGCTGCTCTCTGCCCGTGAGTGTGGCACTGAACGCTCTGTGTTGAGCCTGGCTGGGTAGGAGCACTGGGGCAGTGGGTACGTCCTTGTGCATTTGAGCACAGAGCCACGTTCCTCCTACCTATCATCTAGCAGTTTTAATCTCTAGAGCACTTGGCAAACACCACCTCTGCCAGGACAAATACTATCACTTTATCGCCAGATGGACAAATATATTATTTCAGCTCGGTGAGGAAACAGATACTGAAATTAACTCACTTTCCAAACATCACAGAAGCATTGAGAGTCAAGACCCCAGTTCAACAGATACTTGGGTCCATCCTTAAATTCCCTCCTTTTAAACAGATAACATAACCATCTGTGAAATGTCCTGCTGAGCTCATGCTGGGAGGCTTTAGGTTTGCTGATTGCTGGTGTGACGCTCCGATCAGCACAGCTTGTGTTACAAGTGCTTTCTTTGGCAAAACTCCTATTATGCAGTCCATTCCATAAGCTATGTTTAAGCACACAACAAATTATTGATATGTACAAGCAGTTGTCATGGAGATAATATGATCCCAAGTGCGTTTTTTGTAAGTGGCACAAACCTGGCACATCCCCCATGCCTTGTAAGGACAATTCCTACATAATGTTTCCTGTGTTAGATACGGGATAGATATATATCTTTGCTTTTTGTGCCAACACCCAGTGGAGAAACCATTGCTTCTGGCTTTCAGATGGTTGGTTTTAGGAATCTGAAAAATGTAGGACTTGTAAGACATGGGGCTTTTTAAACTGCAAGGGGCTGAACTGCTCACTTCTGTGAAATGTCAAACACAATTCAACACCCAAATTATGGCTAAAACCTCACAGGATGTGTTTTCTCTCTTCATCTTGGTCCACAGACTTATGCCAAAATGCAGTAATTAATCCAAAAGACGGCAGCTGGCTAATATAGCTGCAGAGGCTTCAGGGCCCTGATGAGGATCCTTTTCCTTGGAATGAGACTGCTATCCTATGAAACGTCTATAAATCCAGGTGACGTTTTGTTTAGGATTATCATATTTCTACTCTTTAACTGTGCCCTTGCAAAGAAGTTCACTGTGCACTTCAACCATTCTTACCTTTATTGCGCATCTCTTGTCTCGTCCTGGAGATTCTGTTTCACTTCAGCCAGGCAACATCTGACTGTTGGAGCCATTCTGTACCTGTTTATTTGAGTGAATAAAGGGGAGTCTCTGCATATTATAGCTGTTGTTTGGTTTTTTGGGGGTTTTTTTTCAGACATTTATTCATCAGTCAATATTACATTACAATTACTGTCATAATGATCTTGAGCTGGGCCAAGCAGTTAAGCTACAGAAATGCTGCAAAAAAGAATTGCAGCAAGAAAATTTGTTATTGCTACGTCCCTTTCCTGCCCAGTAAAGGTATGTTTCTTTCATAGCACTGCCACTATCTTGCAGTGAAGGAAGCATAAGCCCAGCTGGGGAGTACCCATGACTTTTAGTACATGTTAATATAATATCCATGTTGGTTTGGAGGTGTCACAGGGGTCTTGTGTGACAACACAGGTCCACACAACCTGCTAAGGACGGCTTGGCTAAACTGCTGCCTTGCACTCCAGCTCAGCATCTGCTCTCAAGCCTCATTTCAAGCAGTGCTGTGTCCTGGCTGCTGCTTAAGTGCTTTGTCTGAAGAGATAGCCTGAGGAGGGAAATTTTCTTCTGAAATCTCTTTGAGTATGTGCTAAAGGACAAAGGAGCAGTTCACTGCACAGGCACACTTATTCTCACATCCTGATTTTGCTTCACTGTGGTTAACAAGTGTATTATTAATAATAGCTAGCTACAAATAAGAACCTGACCTTACTTTTAACCTAATACTGAATCAGATCTAATTGTAATAGGTGGGTTCACTGCTGTGCTTTGCTCTTTGAATATTCTCATTCAGAATTTCAGTGCCTTCCATCTTAGGTATTAAAAATAGATGGCAAGTTGGATATTATTATTGTTACAAATCTCGTTTGCAGCCTTACATAACAGTGTTCTCACCAAAAAGCTTATTTTAAGTATGGAGTGGAAGAACATGCTGTAGCAACCTGAAATTATTTGCACTACTGTAGCTGGGTTATACAGAGTCTAGATAGAACTGTCACTTCTTTTTTTGATGAGCCATTTTAATATTAATCAAAACAAAGATATTAATTAACATCAAAATGTGTGGACTGCTTGAGATTTGGCATTACAAAGTCCTGTGTGGTCAGTCCTGAGTATCCTTGGTAATCCTAAATTGCCTAAGCAGAAACTGCTCATCATTCGAACTCAATGACAGTCCAAATATTTGTGAGTGTAATAATAGTAAATACATAAACATGCAAAATGTAATAAAGGTGGATAGAACTGCACTTGATAAACCTGAGCTTCCTCAACTTGATAAACCTGATCCTTCTCATTAGTAACACTAGTAACACTGTGTTCATTCACCAAGTACTGTCTCCATTTTTAGTAGCTTAAGACCATTATCCCTTCAGCCATGGCTGTGTTACTTTTCCTCAGCTTTCTTCATCATATCCATCAAATATATGTGACTTGGGAAGGATGAAAAATGTTGAGAAGAGGTAGTGATCAATCCTGAAAATATTAGAAACCTTCCTTCAGCTATAACAAGCTCCCCTGCTCTCCCTATGATCACAATAACAACAAACCCTGATTTCTTCTATTTCGTTGCATGCTGTGACCTCCCTCCTTGATCAACATCCTGCTGTTCTTCTTCTCTATCTCTTTTCCTGTTCATAACTTCCTTTCTTACTGCTTTCCAGCCTCACTGAATTGGATCTAGCCAAATGATTGTCAATACCTGATGAGCTCTGAAAATGTAGTTTTAAACTGTTTTTTCTCCCTGGAGTTCTGCATAAGATAAATATAATGAAAAATAAAAAATACGTTGTTATAAATGTGACTAATAAAAACCTCAGATCTGGTCAAAGAATGAGAAATGGCCATGAAGAGTGACACATTAATCTCACTGGTAGATGGTAATGCCAAAATTCTTGTCATTTCAACTGGAACTGGGAACTTACTGAGGAAGCAGATGACATCCTTAGTGGTGTATTATAGCATCAGTGGTAACTGCTGAGCACTTTCACTGGCAGAGTAACATTCTACCTGTCAGCTCCATCGCCACCGTGTTGGATTGCATGTCTGTCATGCAGGTGCTGCTCACACCCGGCTACTCACACCAAACCAACAAATCCTATAAGTTTGCAGGTTAAAAGCTGGGTTTGTGCTGGGCTGCCCAAGTGCACATTGAACTCGAGCTGAGTAACCACCTGAGTCCCTCACTGGCACTAAGGGCATCCAAAGCTCAGTCTCTGTGCTCAAAGGCAGGAACCAGTACTAACCCTGGTGCTGGGGCAGGCAGAGATTTACTCTCAGGTGTACATATCCAGCACAAGCATAATGTTAATTTGTACACTTAACCAGTGTGGTTTTCCTCCTCAGATTACAAACGAAAAAGATCAGTGAAGTTAGTACTGTTGTTTTCACTGGATGAATAATTACTCCATAGTTAAATAAGGTTATCAGGTGTATTATGAGAGAGACGAACTGGTTTCAGGAAACTGTCATTAGCTTGAGCAATTATGATTTTTCAGTTCAACATTGAATGCATCTGTATCAGGACTGAAAGACTGAGAGGCAATGCAGGGTCTGTCACACCAGTGGTTGATCCCAGCCCTGCAGAATGAGAAGGAGTTTTCCAGCTTCACAAGGGAAGCTCCCTGGCACAAAATAACCAGGCTCATGCTGTGGGGCACTGTCCAGCAAGTTTAATTTTGATTCAAATTTTACTATCAAAAATAATCTTTTAAAAATCCATCTGAGCCTCCTCAGAAGAACATTTACTTCAGAAACATTACCTTCCAGACATCAGATACAGTAAAAATTATGCTCAAACAGCATGAAGGTTAAACTGACCGTTCTTGCAACGGAGCTGTTCCTACAAGAAGACCCTCAACGTAACTTTTCATAAATTGCCCTCTCTGCCCTAATTATATACACTTCCCGTAACAAATGTTATCTATTAGAGTAGAAAATCATTAATATTTTTTCTTCTAGTAGTCAGAAAAACTTCACTGGTAGAGCTCCTACAGCTCTATTTTTTTGACAGTGTCCAACTGAAGACAGTTGGAAAATGTACCAAAATCTACCAAGTATTACTCATGTGTAGATACTATACCAGGTGAAAGAATTTCCATAATAAAGGTGTGTACATTACAGTAGCCTTGAGATAGGGCTGACTTCTTCCAAAACAAGTTCTTCTGGTTTTATGTGACTATTTAATGCACTTCTGTGTTGAAGAAAATAACTCTTGTTCCCACTCTGTTCTATGAAACCAGTATAGCAGGAGGCACCATGGGCTGGTGAACAGATCAGCAGACAAGAGATGTCTCTTGTATCTGTTTAAAGATCTTCAAGGCCATTTCAACTTCCACTTTCTCTTCTGTGAAGTGTTACAACTACTATTAATTTTGCTAGTTATATGAGCAGATTTTCTAAACTGAAATACACTTTCTTGAAAGTATAAGGTATCTTTAAGAGAAAAGTCATCATTATTATGAAAACAAACTCATTATTACGTCGGTGAAGATGCTTCTGGGCAGTGTCACTGAATGCAAATACTTGCATTTTGTTCATCTGTTTAAAATGTTAAAACTTTCTACATATAATCCAGAAGAAATACATATACACATATATACACTCCTTGTAGAGAGGGTAGTCTCTCTAAAAAAATACTGAGACAAGGTATTTGTAACATGGCTTTTTGCTTGCCTCAAGAGATTCTGCAGTGTTCAATGGCTTGCAGACACAAAGATAATTTCACTTACCCTGAAAAGCAGCTCTGTGTAAGATGAAGTCAGAACCACAGCACTGAACAATAAGATTTCTAGGTGAGGGAGGGACTAAATGTATCCATTTTTAAAGTAGGGATGCTACCAGCAAAGTACAGCTTCCTGTGAAGTGAGACCATGTATGTAGCAGATGCTGGTAGTCCCTGTGCATGCAAATCCCTTCTACTTCCATTTTTTATCATGGGATTGTGAATTGTGCTTTTTTGGTTTTGTAATTAAAGGGCAGAACAGATGGTGAGAACTTGAAAAGCTTCATCCATTAATTTAATGTAGAGAATGTCTCCACGTTATAATTTAATATAATGGGATTTTACTTGAGTGAAATAAAAACTCTACAGTCTAGTGCTTGGGAATGTTTACTATATGAGCAGCTTCACTGTTGAAAAGATTTCACTGAGTCATGCTATGACTCTCTGCCAAATACCAATCATATGACCAACCCAGCTAGAAAAGGGTGTTTCTTCATGCCAGTACATTTCACATGCCACCCTACATTGAACCTTTTTTTGGCTGTTCACCTGTGGATTATATGTGGCAGCAAAGGGGGACAATGTCAACTGTCTGCATGTGTTCAAAAAAAGAGTAAATACTGAGAAGCACAAGCCAGCTGGTCTGGTATTAAGAATGGTGTAACAAGAGGGGTTGGGTTTGATTTCAGAGGTAGTTTTAAGGCAGACAATCCAAACCAAACACTGATACTGGTAAAAATCAGTGAATGTCTTGCCAGTTTCAGGAATCAAGATGCTGCTCAGGAGATAACTACCAGTTTCAAAGGTTCAGAGAGCAAACTCTCTTTTTTCTGTTGAGACGGGTTTTAATTTCTATAGTTAAGACAGAAAAAGAAAATCCAAAAGTAGATGAATGAGTTTTATATGCAGCAGTAGGCACAGCTAGATTTCCCTGAATCTCATAAAATATTTGTACTTAACTGTAAATATTTGAGTGAAACTTGTGTAAGCTATGCTTTGGGAATCCTCTATTTTATTACTGAAATGTTTTTTGTCTATGGAAAGCTACAGCAAATGTCTTGTGCTAGTGATTCTTTACTCAGCAAGCTCCAGCTGTAGATACATAATACCCATCTCCCACACAGCTCACCATGGCTAGCAATCAATACATTGTCTCCTGCATACAAAGGCTACTCCTCTGATAATCGGTCACTGGGATAGGGATGAAATCATCAGGGAAAATAGTACTAGAAAGAACACAAAGGCTCACAATGGGCCCAAGTGTCTCTGCTGCAACCCTTAACTCCAAATAAAATATCCTACAGATTAACTTGCCTCAATGACAACTCAGTAACGAAGTTAAAGGGATGAGCACACATAGCACAGAAAGTTTAAATTATACTTTCCATCAGTGTGATCTGTGAAATCACTGTTAGGCTGCGTGGGAATAATTGAGAGGTCACAGGGGATTATATGAGCATTTATGTTTCATTCTGGCTTAAGTGTATTCAACTCCAGTGATACCAACCAAATTGTTTCCGTCTTCAGTAATGCTGCATTTGCTCCTAGGCCTTGAAAGAATAATGCATTTATTAACTCCACATATTTATCTGTTTTCAAATTTTCGGCATTCAACTACTGAACATACTGAAGCTTCTCTGCCTGATGTAAGGAAATGAAAAACAGGATGGTTAACGGTCTCAGAACACAACACATCCCACCTCCCTCAGAACAAAGCAGAGCATTGCTTTAATGGCAGCAGGTTTTGCCAGGGAACCTGATATGTGGTGCTCAAATCTTCGCCTACCACTGCATGAGATGTGTCACTCCCTTTTCCCTGCTTTCCTTTGTCTTCCCTACACTTCTCCTGGAGCTCTCAGTTGAGGAATGGCTCCTGCTCTGGCTCCTTCTCACTTCCCTACCTTATAACCTTATCCTTCCTCCCTTTCCAAAGGACTTCTGGTTTGAAGAAACATTCACACCATTTAAGCAAACCTATGTTTTTAGTGAGCAGTCTCTCCTTTGGCATCACGTGCTCTCCAAACCGCAGCAGAACACATTCCATGAGATAATTAGCAGCTGTATTCAAGGGTGTCCAGGGAAGATATGAGTTCTGAATTTTGAGAGGGTGTTTGTATATCTGATGTAATTTTGTCTCATCACAGCCTGCGTAAGCTCCCGATGCAACAGAACAAAGGACAGAATTAACTAATGAGTCCAAAATACTTACACGAGGAAAATAACTATTTTCTTTCCATCAGCTGGTGCAGCTTTTTCCCTTTTGGATCTGTCTGTAGCAGCCCAAACCAACTAGAAAGGAAATCTATTAGAAACCCTACAAGATTATGCTTACTGTAGGTAAGGTGCTCTTTGCCTGACACATTTGCTGAAAATTAGGTTTTTCACTTGGAAAATACACTTCTGCAGTCAAGCAACTGTGATGTGTTTCTTAAACATTTACCCCTATACGCAGTAAAATACTTCATTTTAATATCAGCTCCTCTGCAGAAAATAAATAAACCCAAATAGATAGAAACTTGTCGCAAAGAGCAGAAGTCCCAGAGCTGCATGGTTGGTGTGACTGTGCTAAAGCCTCTGGCACAGCCTGTGGGTGACTCTGTGATCAGGACGTGCCTTCACAGAATCACTGAGTGCAATAGATATCCGCATTGTGTGGTTATTCCCACCTTACTCACAAAAGCACCTTTTTTTTCCCCCAGTTTTCTTCTAGAAAGGAGGTTCCTGCTTGTGTTAGGATTTCCTCTTTCCATGGTGTCCTGTTTGCTAACTCTGCAGAATGGTGGGAGGCATACAGAATACAGGAAAGATTTTCTAATTTCCCAGGGCCAAAGCATTTAACAGCAGAGATTGGCTGATTATCTGCTCTACTCTGACCACCCTTCTAAAACCTGGTAATTGCTTATATCTGAACACACTGAGCACATTTCTAAAATGATTCTGGTATTTTGAAATATGGTATTTTGTATGAAAAGCATCATATTTTATTACCAACTCTAGAATAGCATTTTCCATCAGTAGTTCTCAGTGGGCTTTGTAGAGTCAATACCACTTCACAGGTGAGGAATCAGTGTTCAGGAATGTGATTATTTACCCCAAACCATCCCAGCCAGCAGCACAATAAGGAAGGAATGAATATGATCCAGGCAGTTAGGCTGGCATCAGATCCAGCTGGTCATTTAAAATGGAAAATATTTTATTAATTATTCTGGGAGGATTTGCTAGCTCAGCCCCCCTTTCACTTTTTTTTTTTTTCTTTAAGCCTCATAGATACTGTTTTCTTTCTGGGATCTTTAAGGTGTATTCTTCCTTCTTCTGAGCTGGGATCCAGTGAATGAAGTCTGTTTTTTCTGAGCTCTAACTCTAACCCCAAGCCCATGGAAGCTTTTTCTGGATTTGGTGACATTAAGCCCCCAGTTCCCTACTTACTCCAAGCCCTCAAAATAAATTTTTAGATAGGATTATACACGAAAATGCATTAGGAGAGGAAGAGGGTTTAAAAATAGCTGAGCATCTAAATCTGGATGTAATCTCCTCTAATTCTCCCAGTATCTGAGCACAGGGCAGGGGCTGGACTAGCCTGGTGTTGGTAAATTCGAGCCATGTGCAGGATATACACTTTACAAATAGTAACAGCTGGCAGCAAACCACAAGCCAGGGAGCAAAAAGGAAAGGGCAGCACTATCCCAGTACTTAAGTTTAATCATCAATGCAAGAATAAAGAGGAAGAAATTAAGATGCGCCAAAATTGTTCTAATTTTGATGGTGTGAATTTTAGTTGCTATGAAACATGCAAAACTGTTCATATTTCAAATTTTTATATTGTAATGGCTGACATTTAGTAGTTATTGTGTTTTAAAGCCACAAAATGAAATAAATATTTGTTTTAAATTTACACATAGCAATAGGGCTCTTTATTTTTTAACTCTGTTTATTTTTTTACTTTCCAGACTTTTCATAGCTTTTTACTATGTTCTGCTATCCAGCTTAGGTTGCTTGTACTTTTTCTTTCCTAGCAAAATCAGTGATCACCTGGAAAATGCAACAGAGGAAAGCTAATGAAAAATTTTAGATACGTGACAATAAATAGGAAAATTGATTGCAATAGGAAGTGGAATTTGCATCCTAATTCCGCTGATAAACAAAGACTTCTAGACTTCACAACTCATTAACTCTTCCAGTTTCCTTATTGCATGAGTTTTGCTGCTCAGCAAGATTCTTTAAATACTTTGCAGACACCTCATGGTACCAGATAATGTCATAGTCAAGCAGAAATTGCTTTCCCTCAAAACTACAAGATGGACAAGAGAGCTCCAACAACACATACAGCCTCAATAACACATTTTCAGTACAACCAAACTCTTTCCTGTTTCAATTAAACATGTGGAAGAGTAGTTTAACTTATCTCCACTAAGTATTTTCCTAGTTCCAGTTTCTTTTACTGCCTCTACTGGTGATTTGTGCTCAGTTACAATCTGGGATCACGCTGTGGTGACTCGGCTGTTAATGTGTAACTGCTCTTCTTGCTGCAGATCCACCATCACTCAGGGCTGGTAACAGAAAACACCAGGATAACGATAAAATTCCTATTAATTTTCTGTTAGCTTTTTTGTTTGTTTGCAATTTATGTTCTCCAAGTAGATCTTCCTCCCAGAAATGGATGTTTGCATGCTTTCCCATCTCTTACATTATTGTGCCGATTCCTCGTGTGTTTTCTGTCTGTGCTAATCCCTGTAGCATGACACTAATTCATAGTTCACTCAGTTATTTTAGACATGGATATTGGATAAACAGAAATAAAACAAGACTGCAGTATCATAAGTATGCAATTACTTTCTGTTTTCTTTTTTCCTTTAGATACTGAATGGGTCAAAGTCACTGTCAGGAGTTTCAGTTTGAAAAGCCAAGGCTGTGGTTCCATGTCCTGAGTGAAGCTGCCCCTCCCCAGGCCACAGGCTCAGTGGTGCCACAGCATCTCCGTGAGATTTCTTGCAGGAAAGGATCCAAGCTCAAAATACCCACCTTATTTTAATCCAGATCAGGTCCTTGGCCGGGTTCACTGTGCAACCCCACATGCAATTATGCCAGCACAGCTCAGGGAAAGATGTGGGACTGGAGAGAAACAACGTGACTTCGGGCTACAGCAGGCAGAGCTGCTGCCGAGAGAAACATTGATCAAGCTGTACCAAATATTTGTTTTGAAACAATTTTGAAATATAGTTTCAGAACACTTGCAAATGAAATGTGTTTAGTTGTTGGGATAAAAGGCTACAGCCAAAGCTAAATCTGCCTCCTAATTATACAGAATAAACAGATACAAAATTAGACTATGGAGTCTAAATAGCCGATTTCACTGTTCATATTTAAATATTAGCTATGTAACAACAAAAAATATTAAATAAATATTTTTTGATCACTCATGCCTGTCACCCTGCTCACCAAACTACAGCTCATAATCAGTTTTTAGGAGTGAAGAGACTTCCTGGGCAATGCTGGGCCCCTAACTCAAGCACGTCCTCACCTCACTATAAAAGTAGACCAAAACCAGCGTTCAGCTACAATGTCCATTCTGACTTTTTCACATTAGCTTTATTTTTGTTAATGATGCTGGGACTGAAAAACTTCAGAAACAGAGGTAGTGGAGAAAACATACCCTGTAAAAATTCATTGTTTAAAGATTAGCCTGTAAGAAAATACCTTTTGTGCAAACTATATGTAATGCTTTTCATCTGGCAACTGTTTTCCCTTTAAATGATAAAACATTAAAACCTGAACTAAAAATAATCCTGTTGACTGTTCCAGTTCAGGAAATTTCTGTGAGCCAAGTTTTGTTGTTTTTTTCAGTGGCTGTTATTCCAAGTTAAGTCAGCTCAGCAACTGCTGACTCCACAATCACAACTGCTTTCGTACAACCTTCATTTACTTTCTTTTATTTTTGGAAACTATGACAAAACATCAGCTGGAACACTCAGTCCAGCGTTTTCTTAACATATCTGGAATAAAACAGCAGAGGATGGCCTGCAAGAAAAATATTCCATAACATGCACAGCCCCCTAAAAGATGTCTCATATCCCTACCTGGAAAGTCCTTTAATAAGTGAAGATGTTTCTCATGTGGGTGTTTAAAATCACCAGTGGGTTGTAATTAGAGAAACAATTTTATGCAGCAATAAACATTTTAATAAATATTTTATTAATTAATTATTTAATCCTGCACCATTCTGACAGGCATTAAAATCAGCATTTCATGTCTTTCAGTAGTTCTACATCTCTGTTGTTACTCTGTGCTTTGAAGGAGAATTTGATTTTTTTTCTTGTAAGAAGTTGGCTCTCAGGTCTGGTAAGAATCTGATAGCAAAAGGTGATATTTTAAATTATATTAAATAATATTTTCTCTTAAACCATATGCCAGCATCTAAATTAAATCTGCTATTTAACAACTCAGACAGCCAAATCCCTCATGAGTAGTTCCAAGGATAATGGCAATTGTGTACATTAGAAATGGAGCTTGTCAGCAAAGGACACAACCAATAGCTTTCCTTTGCAGCAGAAACCCCGACATTATGTCTGTGTAAAGGACGTGGACAGACACACTCGTGTGTGCCGTTCCCCTGGGATTTCCCGGGAGAACGCAAACACGCAGCGTGTTGGGGTATCCTCGCTAGGAGGGAGCGCAGCGATGACATCGCTCCGCAGCCTCGGCACTGATGGAAGAAATCCGTGCATTTCCAGAGGCTCCACAGCCACACCTGCTGGCTCGGCGGGCTCGGCACAACACGGGAGAAACCGAGGAATTTTTAGAGAAATCACTCCAAAACAATGCTTAATGCTGTGTCACGCCGTGGTGCCCACAGCGTGTCAGAAAAATGGTCAACATTTAAAAATAGTGTTACACCCAGTGCTGTATGGAGGTTCTTGTAAAAGCCTCTTTGTGGCCAAGCCAAGTGTTAAACAAGCTAAAAAATAGAAATTACATTTCCTAAGCTCCCACAAGCCGTTAGTGCTTCTTTATGTATTAAAAGGGGATTGCATGGTATCTGCTATTCGACTGAAGAGTTTGTTTTACTCACCCTCTGTCTGGGTGGCAACAAAATGGGCTTTTTTCACTGTTCACTGTGTGATTTCTTCACTCTGCAAAGGGCCAAATCTGGTGCTTTTCCATGATACAGTTATGCCTTTTGAGGAGCAGGCTCAGAAAAGTGAAGACTTGGCCACTGTTTCTGAGTCTACTCTTATGTAGGAGAATATATAATTAATGTTTTGTGAAAGATCTGATAGAACTTTAGGGAAATACAGGCTTTGGGGGATCTTTTGGGACATTCTCAGGCTCCTCTGAATATCTCTCCTTTACTGCACACACACACAAACCACGGACAGTTTGCTCTATAGGAGCAGTTTACCAATGTGTACATAGTTATGGACTTATATCTGTTCATATAATTAGATAATCCATAAATTAATATCATCAGGTTATTAAGAGTCTTCTCATCTAGTGCTATTCCGTGTCTGTTCTCTACTTAAACTATCCCTTTTTTTTTTTTTCATTGCACCTACTTCAGTAACATCTGGGATGTCTGGGCCTTGTTCCATTGCTGTGTAACCTAGTTCATGATTTTTGGCTCATCGTTCTGAATTGGTACAGTGGGTGGGTGGAAGGTGAATTATTATTTTAGCTCCTAGTTCTAGGATAGGTGAGGGCCCCAGAGTTTTATCTAAATTATATCAGAGAAATTATTCCCTCTAGGAGGACTCTGCTGGCTGAGGACTGTCCCAAAATACTCTTCTAATTTGCTAGATAGGGGTTATGAATGGACTGCCAGGGTAGCTGGGGCTGTTTCACCTCTCTTTAGCCAGTCCTTGTATCTTTATTTCCAAATTGCGTTTAAATGTGCTGCCCTACTCTTTATGTTTGTGTGGATGAACAGAGCCTCAAGTTCTTGAAGTCATGCAGTTTTTGAGCATGGAATAGGAAATTAGACACATATCATAAGATCATCAACTTAAATTTTCTGGGCAGCCAGGAAAATGCAGCATCTCTGACTACAGATTCTTCCTCCAACGTGCAAAATCTTGTCTGAGTGTGTCAGAAGATACAACGGGTTTCCAGCCCAGCTCAGGTGGGTTCAGACTCCCTGCCAGCAGTGTTTCCAGAGCTGATTTTACCATATCCACATCCATATGTTCCTCTTCTGCATACCTGAGGGATATTGCCCAACTTTAAGTCTATCAGTCTGGAACTTGTTAAACTAAAGGGCCCACATGAGAAAGGTAGGATCCCTATCTTCCATAAACAGTTCGGAACATCTGATTGAATAGTTTAATTATTGCCTAATTTGAGTCATATGAAGCATTTTCTAAGAATGTCTGCTTCTCTTCCTTGGCTGTTTGGATGAAAAACAGATGCTTCCAACATAAACAAATAAATCCAATGTCTGAAATGGATGGACTAATACCCCTCTAAAGCCAGAGGAAGAGACCAACCTCCTGTATCATGTCCTTACTCTGAAAGAACAGCCTCCATCCCTCCATGTCTATTTAGCTTCCAGCTACCACAGCTGGATGGTGGTGGCCACTTCTGAACTGGGGCACTTTATAATGTCCCTTTAAGCTGTCTCTGTGGGATTCATCTTACGTGAAAAACCTAAAAGAAACCTGAATAAACATACTAAGCAAAAATAAAAGAAACCCTTCTGAAAGCTCTCAAAATGTTTGTGAAGGATTTTGAAGGGTTGCAAAGACTTCTGAGGAATCCAGGTAGCCTAATGGATAAACTGCTTTCCCTTCCTTCTCTCCAAAGCTCGATTTCATTTTAAGTGTTAAACTTAGTTGTTATAACTCAACACCTTCTGAAAATGTATCTAACACTAAGTCAATCCATCATCAATAAAATCAATGACTCTGGAGATTTTAACACATCCCACTACAACTATCAGAGATTTGGCGGGACAGAACGAGAGAGAGAAGGAGTAATCCCTTCTGTAATTGAGCCAGGGAAGAAAAACTTGGCCTCTGGTCTTTCATTTTTCCTGTCCCCTAGAAATTAATGAGATCCTTCATTCCTCTGCAGCAACTGCGTTTTATTTTGCAATACAAAGAATGAGTCAGAAGAGCCTGCTGCTGGTGAACGTTTCACTGGGCTGTCCTAAACAGAGTGCTTCATCCTTTTTGTTTGAATTTTCATGGTGTTAATCAGTTATTAGAAATGCCTGGTATCACCATGAGCATTCTGGGTTTGTAAAAAAGCTTTTTGCTTGTCATTTATTTTAAGACTTAATGAACAAGCTGTCTTTGTAGAAGAGGACATTTTAGGTATGCTCTTAAAAATGAAATAGAGCAAGATAGTAAAAAAGAAAATGCATCTCAATTAGATTATTCTTCCTCCGTCTGTTCTCTCAGATCTTTTTATGGCAGGAAATTGCCTATTGGATTTTTGATTTTGCTTAATGAAAATGGCAAAACTTAAATCCATTCCCATTCCCATTGACATCAAGGGAAACAAAATTCAGTGTCTGAACAGAACTTTTTTTTTTAAACCATTGGTGTCTACAACTGCATCCCAGTGAATATAGTAATTAGAACATCAGTGAATTTAAATTAACTGAAATACTTAGAAGACTGTGGACTGGCACTTACACTTCTGAATCTCCTTGGCTTTTCTGAAAATCCTAGCTTCTCTAATTACCAATTTCTGATATGCCACATTCTTCCTGTGTGGACAACCTGATTAAACCCTGTGAACTCCCCATATGACTTTGGGGCAACAGACTGTAACTGGGTGGAATTTCTAATAGGAACTGGGCTTTCTAATAGGAAATAGCATTTCCAGTAAGGCAGTGAGCTGGGGAAACCTTTTCCTTGCATTTTTTTAAGATGCTAAACTTCAGGAAGTACCATCCCTGAAAATCCTGGGCTCTATAAAAAACTCCAAGGAAGTGTCCAGCTGCTTGACAAACAGGACACTATGAACAGACAATAAATCAGCTGGTTAAAAGAGATATAAAGATTGAATACCATATTCTTTTTTTGTATCCATGTGAGGATTGGTAAAATACATTCCAAATCTCTCATGAAAAAGCTTACTATCTTCAAGACTGAAATGAATCAAAATATCCAACACTGCTGTGTTCCTCCCTGTGCTTCCTCTCAGAGAAGAAGGATATGTAAAAGCAGATCCTTCCCGCTGACTCATTCTGCTCTATAAACTGTATCTGAGGTTTGAGACTAAGGGAATTATCCTGGCTTGTTAAAAAGATATTTGCCTCCATGATTATAGTTCAGCACTGTCAGAATAACTACTGTAGGGTAGTGGTTTTATAATTATTACTACTACTAATAATAATAATCAATATCTAAAACATGAGTGAGAGCATGATTTATAGCAGGAGTTACCACTCCTCTCCACAATTCCAAACCTCTACAGAACTCTATAATAGTAAGTGGACAATAACAGAATTTTACAAAATGCAGAATAAAGCCTTAGTGGAAATTAAGTACACACTTGGAAAAACTTCCAAGTTACCACATTGTTAACTATGTGTGCTATGTCTCCAAAGTCCCACATTGTTGTTTCCTCACTTTTTCAGCATTTTCTCTCGCACTGCTCCATAGAGAGCCCTTGTCACTGATTATCCAGGGGCTCAGTGCCAGCACTGATGGACATTTTTGATATGGACAATATGGAAAACCATCTGCAGGGCAAACAGGCACAGGTTACCTGGGAATAACACAGATTACCATCTTCTACAGGTTTATAAAACAACTCTGCTGTTTGGTTTATACAATAACAGTGCTATTTTTAAAGATAAACTTTGCACTGCTTTGACTGAATCTGGAACCAGAACATAATGGTAACTCTGACCTTACATGTAGGCACATTACACATCACCATTTTAATTTAGCTTTTATATGATCATTTTTCTTTTGCTAATGTGGCACTGTATCTTAAAATTCACATACAGGAAACTGCTTTTTCAATACCAGTTGAATTAGAGATGCCATCCCCCTCCAAAAAACCCCACACATATAGTTTCCATGTAGGGTCTTTTGAAATCAGTTAAGGAGCCCTGTACCATTGTGTAACCACATAATCTGTATAAACAGCACCAGGGGCAGCTCACGTTTAAGCAAAACCTAAATCAGAAAGTTTAGTAATTCCACTTTGTGTTAACAAAATATTCTCAGATGAGATCATGGTGTATAACAAAGGAAGGGGAAAAAAAAGAAAAAAACCAACCAAAACAAACCAAATGGTTTAATAAGAAGCAGGTTCTGTTTGTTTTAAAAGTACTCAAGGCATGAAAGCATGGACTGAAAAAACCCTCCTGCTACATCAGAACTGCCCTCATTTCCCAAAGTCATCAGTGTCCTGATACTACTGCAATTAGCAACTGTTAATGTAGGTGATGAGCAAAAGGGATTTGTGCCAAGAATTTTGGCACAGTACTGCATGGATTTCGGCACAGTACCCAACCCAACAGCAGCAGGACAAACCAGAAGTGATTAAAAGACATGAGACAGAGTGAAGGAGAAGGACAAAGTGGGAATGCAAAGTACGGAATACTTTTAGCTCTTCTGTATTTCAGAGAAGGGTTCAAATTCTCTGCAGTAGCACTGCTGCTACCCAAGTCCGCCTTCAGTCATCCAGTCCAATATTCCAGTTCTGCAGATCATTTCATGCCAGCTGTATGTCTTAAGCTACAAAACTAATCCTTGTTCTTAATAAAGAATTAACACATTTGATATCTGCATGACAAATCACAACAATAAGAAAAGGTGTGATCTAGAAGCAATAACATTTTATTTATAATTAATCTTTCCACGAGTTCTTTCATTATTGTTGTGAAGGTACTCAATTGCTTGTTCTAACTGGAAAAGGTATTTTAAAGCTCTTTGTTAACCAATCTATGGAAATAACACTGGAGGTCATCTAGAATTGTATGATTGATAAATTCCAATACTAAGTGAATCCTTTTCTTTCTTCTTAAATACATGAAACAGGTTAACAATATTCTTATGATGAAATTATTGTTGGTAAAAGAAGAAAAACACTTTCGACTATGGCTTTTTATTTCAGTTCATAATGACTTCCTCTTTAAAAGGCTGACAACAGGAACTGTAATTTGCTTAACTAAAGACTGTCATTTATTTGAAAACACACTAAAAATCTTTGTTTCTGCTCCTTCAGCCTTCCTCCAATATTCATACACATTTACCACATTACTTTTCATGGTGCGTCTTCAGTATCCGAACCAATACTGCTCCACCTGGAATACAGCAAAGAAAGGAGCAGCTCCTTTCATTAGCTTAAAAATATCCTCTTGAATGTGTTTTATTTACAGTAACAAACCATAGATGAGAACTCCCAGATTAAAAGAATCACAGTAAAAATGCACTTTTTCACACTGAGGTCTATTTACCATTTAATTTTTACATTACTAGCTGCTGATATTTTGAAGCAGTTTTAGGTTAACAGCAAAGTTGGTTTTAACTCAATATAAAAATATCTGTCATTTTAATTACACACCCCCCGCCCCCCTTTTTAATTGAGGGCTACACTCTCACTGGTGCCAGGTCTCCTCAGTGCCACCAAGAGCCAGGACATCAGTCAGTATTTAGAAGGAATTTCGAGAGAAGCTGAGGGACCCATATGGCAAAATGTGCCATTATCCCTAATTAAAAAATTATAAGAACTAAATGTTTAAAACATCCAGTTACTGCAAAGAGTGGAAAGGGGCTGAATATAAAGTGTAGAAGTAAGAATCCAAATAAATAAGAATCTAAATTTATAACCGTGTAACGCGACTATGAGTTATTGTTTCTGTACTTCATAGAAGTTCAGTTATCACAGTGAGCTGGTGTGTCTGGCAAGGAGAAAATTCAACCTGACCTGTGTCCAGACCGGAATTCATGTGGACTTTTCACAAGCAGAGGTCTGAACTCAAACTGAGCTTTTAGGGGAAATCTCCCCACTGCAGCCCCACAATGCTGAAATATCTTTGTGAGGAAATACTTGTGGACAATCTCCGTTCTGTTGGGATGGCCCAGACCTGTAATAAATACACCGCCCCTTCTGTGGCCAATGTGCACTGGGGATCTCGGGGAGGGAACCAGAGCCAGGTGATGCAACCCACAGCTGGCAAAAAGGCAAAAAGGCCGCCTGGGGAAGCTGGGGCAGGGCAGCGTACGTTCCCAGGATGGCCCCGGAATTGCAGACCCGGGAGAAGCCTCTGCCTTCCCTCTCCCGTGACCTGATGGGGCTGAGGACAGGCAAGGACTCTGCTATGGAAGCACCCACAGCAACGCCCAGGCAGGACATCAGGAATTCACCCAGCTCACACACATCACCTTGTGATGGGTCACAGTTACCTTAGAAACAGTCTGGTTTTGCAAAATGTTGCACAAGAATCTAGTACTTACTCAAGATTAATATAGAATGTGCTGTAAAATTTTACCTTTAACTTAATGTAATACCCTATCAAATAGCATTAAAAAAAAGAGAAAGAAATAAAAATCGAACTTGAAACAGCTTTCTGATCAGGAGGTTGTTATATCAGAAGTTGTTATATCTATCCCAGTATTATTCAAGAAGGAACACATTAATTTCTGTTCTAGACCACAGAGTGTGTAAGGATTTTTTCCAAGTGTTTGAAGCACTGTTACAATGGATAGCTTTAATGGTTGCACAGAGAAAAATCTCTCCAGGCACCAAATGACAAAGTTAGTGTTGAAATTGTTGCTTCCACCCATCTCTGGAAGTCAGTGGGTTACAAGTATATGATAAATTGAAAACATTTGAACTAAAATGCCCATAGTGACATTATAATGGCAGTGATGCATTTAAGTTCATTAAGCAAGGAAGTACTGGAAATAATTATCAGCAGATACAAATCTAAAGTGGATATTTAGTGCAGATTTCATTTTGAGACATATTAAACCACCTTTGCAAGGCCAGACCCTCTCTTTTATTGTTAGTTGAGACTGATTTTTTTGAATGTAGCTTGGGATTTATTCATTTTAAAACATACATGTGCCATGCAATCAACAGAACAGAAACTGCATCTAGTTCTTCAGAGGAAACAAAAAGAGCTTCTAATTTATTACTAAAACTACCAGCTACACAGGTTACTGCCAGGTAGGATTAAAATGTTCCATTAGATGATGTCAGTACACTGTTCCCCAGTGGTGTCAGAGAAGAAGAAATATTGTCCCTGATGAGATATTGCTGAAAAAGTTCCCAAGCCAGGTGGAAACAATAAAGCGTTTCAGATTCAGCTCCAGCTTGGTGCTGGTGTTTTTGTTTATTTCCCTGCACAGGCTGAGGGTGACTTGGGCTTCAAAGAGCAGAGAGCTGCCCTGGGGACAGGGGATGCCCTGTCTGGGCGCTGAAGCAGTGCCTGTTAATACTGAATTAATTAATGTTGCTAAATGACCTTCATCATGTGTACAGGTTCAAGCTTGCACTTGTTTTTTACACACTGCTTTCTCCCTTCTGAGTTAACAGGAGTTAAATATAAGCTGGATGAAGTAGAGGAGCAGCAGTGGAATGAAAAATGAAAAGGTGTGTGATGGGAGGAAGAGGAGGAATGTCCAGAGGAGGGGATTGCTTGCCAGGAATCATTCCTCACTACTGTGGGAAAAAATGTTTTAGTGGCTGGGGTATTATAGTTTCCTATTACCAAGCCTTTTGGAAAAGCTTGCACCCCTGCAGTACCAGGCTTTATGTGAATTCCTCACTTTTGGCATCTCACTGTTTTCACTGATGTGGGACGTTGGATTAAAGTGTTCCGAGTAAATCCTCGCAGAGTTAAATCCCACCCAGTGTGACATACAAACTCCTCTTTAAACAACCCAGTTAGTGGTGCTGCTGCAGCAGGGCCTGGCACTAACTTTGTGAAAGAGCAGCACCGAGCTTTGTGCTGTATTAAACCCTGGGCTGGTTCTGTTCCACCACCTGGATGGCTGGAGGCGAAGGCAATGGGCAGGGGATGCAGACAGTGTTTATTTCTGTCACTTCATTATGAGTCCCAAGATGTTTTGACCTCCTTAAAGTAATCTGAAAAAAAAGCAGGGAGGCACATGTAACCACACAAATTCAAGTTCAGGGATAACTTCCAAAACTCCATGTAAGAACTAGGTCACGACTTCAAAGAAACCTGCTCTGTCTCTTGGAGTAATGGGATTTTGAAAAAGGGCTGAGAGCCAGGACATCAGTCTGTATTTAGAGGGAACTTCGAGAGATGATGAGGGACCCATAGGGGAAAATGAACCATTATCCCTAATTAAAAATTGATAAGAACTAAATTTTTAAAACATCCAGTTACTGCAAAGAGTGGGAGTGGGCTGGATACACAGCACAGAAGCAAGAACCTACAAGTACAACCTTGTAATCTGACTACGAGTTACTCTTTCTGTACTTTGCAGAACTTCAGTTAAATCGCAGTGAGCTGGTGTCTGGCAAGGAGGAAACCCAACCCGCCCCACGTCCGGACTGAAATGCTGTGAGGGCGAGAGCCCGCCGTGCCGTTTGCCCCGGGGCAGGCCCGGACCCTGGACATTGCTCCGGACCCTGTCCCGGGCCTTGTACCGGGCCCTGTCCCAGTCACTGTCCCGGACACTCTCCCGGCCCCTATCCCAGTCACTGTCCCGGGCCCTTTTCCGCCACCTCCTTCCAAACGCTCCGGGCGCGGAGCCTCGCGCAGCCGCCGCCGCGACCCCCCCCGCGCGGCGCGTTGGTGCGGCCCGGCCCTCCCCCGCCGCGGCCCGGGGCCGGACCCGCCGCCGCCCCGCGCCTGTGTGCTGGGCACGGGGCCCGCTCCGAGCCCGCCGGGGCAGGGGAGCGGGGGGAGCGCGGGGTCCCGCCGGGCAGCGCCGGCTTTGTTCGAGCCGCCTCGCCCGGGCGCCGACGGCTGGGGGCGTGTGAGGATAAAAGTTGGAGCGGTGCTGCGGAGCCGGGCAGTACCCGCGGGGTCGGTCAGGGGTGTCTGCCGGGGGTGCGGGCGCTGCCGGGGCTGTGCCCGCTGCGGGGGCCGGGAGCCCGGGCCCGCTGTCCGCACCCACCGCCCGACGCGGGCTCCGGCTCGGGAATAGCTCGGGCAGCATTCGGAACCGTTCCGGGCTTGCTGGGTCGGAGGGTCTCTCTGAAAATAAGTTTTTTTTATGATAGGCACGCGAAAACGAAGCGCGAAGAATCAGCGAACGCTTCGTTTGTGCGTAATAAGAACCAAAATGCCCTTTAATGTTTTTGTGTACACGATACTGTGTTTAAAGTTTGCTGTCATGAGGAATCTTTTGTGTAATACATGCGAGCTGCTAAAGGGGCAGTTAGTAGCTGCACTCTTTTAGATGTTAATGACTGAACCACTGACTCTGGAATAAATTATTTCCAGTCTGACACGTAAACACACTTAGAACAGAGTGTGGAAAAGGGTGGGGGGTTCCCTTGTAAGATTTACAGTAAGAATTCTCCGGGCTGGAGTCGCTCAGAAGTAGCTGGAGGTGAGTCAGCTTTGATAGTGTCTCTTTTTTTAGCATAGCTGTGTTATACCAGTCCCTGAAAACACATCAGTAAACACTTGACGTGTATTGTAGTTGCTTTACACGTAAAGCAACAGCGACAGAATCCTGATTTGTGAATCTAGAAGGAGTAGGAGGTTTTTGGGAAGTGGAGCCCTCCCCTGCTGTTGTGTGAGTGTTGGTGTTTGTTAAGTGGGTGTTGCTCGATTCCCTTTCAAATCAAAACAGGATATTCAGACTTCTTATTGTATTTGGTTACATGGATGAACCAGTGATTTTTTTTTCAGGCTGACTAATTATGTTTTCAAGATTGCAGTCAGATGTGAGTTTTGGGCCTTTATATTCCTGCAAGGACTGGTTTAATAATTTTGAACTTAAGGCTTGAGAGAAGACTCTAAAGCTGTGGAAAAGTATAACCAAGTAGATAAAATAAATCAAATGTATTTGTCATGTATATTGCAACTTTGGTATTCCAAAACTTATGTAACTTTCATGCCAGTTTTTATTTTACTCTGCTCTTTGTACTGCAGGTTATGTTTGTTTCTTATGTTACTTGTACTTCATACTGAAATAACAGATGTTGTGCTGTAAACGCTGATTCACTTCATTAAATATAAACTGCTTTTGCATACTGTGATTGTCAGGAACAGTGAAGAGAGAACAGTTCAGCAGATTTCTTGCCTTCTCTAATTTGTTTGCATAAACCAAAAGAAAAAAAAGGTTATTTATTTATTTTACTTATAAAAAGGGAGTACAAATACCATATTTCCCCTGCTGTTCAGGACTTTCAGGATCAGTCCTATTTGCAGTCCTTGCCAGATCCTTTCTGTAGTTAGAGCCTGTGACAAGTAGGGAGCACGTATGCTTTAAAGTTGATCTAAAAACCAAAGCCATCTCCCTGATGCATTTGTCAGGCTAATGCTCAGGCACTGCTGCTGGCCTGCAGCCTGGCTGTCACGTAGGAAGAAGTCCTGTTCCTGCTTTCCCTGACCAAAATAGTAGGTGGTTTATGCTGTTGACACTGAGCTGTCTGGACTGTGTGTGCTCAGAGAGCAGGGATGTAAATACAGAGTTCAGAAGGGCTCTGAGCAGCTCCTGGGCTGCTCTCTAGGGCAGCATCACTGCTTAGCATCCTTGGACAACCCGTGGTGTTACCCCAGGAGGATTGCCTGGCTGAGCTGCTGTCAGCTCTCAATAAATCTACATTTGCACATGGCATTTAGTTAGAATTTGTCCCTTGGTCTGCAGAGCTTTTTGTAGTGACTTGTTTATAAATGTACTGTGATGTGATCAGACCTCATGGTAATACTCAAGAGTTGTTTGTGAGGCAAGGGCAGTTGCTGCATTTTCCTTATTCTTGCATAACTCTGGAGGCAAAACAGGTGAGGGGAGTAGGAGCTGTCGCTGAGGGGGTTTGATCAGGTGGATTGGCTGGGGCCTGCCAGTGCATGTTCTTCAGGGTCTTGTGATCCTTAATAAGGATCCAACGATGGGCAGAGGGGGGCATTCGGATCCTGCCCTTTGGCTGCAGTGCATATTTCTGGTTCAGGTTTGTGAGGCTTTCAGTAAGTAACATGCTTTTCCCTAGTCCAAGGATTAAGGAACTAAAAATAATTTAAAATGCTCCCGTGATTGCTTTAGAGATAAACACATTTGTGGGACTGGTAAGAGGGAGGAGCAGCACGCAGGTTTCCTCTTTGCTCCCTTTTGAGGCAATCAGCTTGTCAGTCAAAATAGGCTTATACCAAATTTAGCCACATCTCACGCATGGGTCTGGGAATGGAGGAAAAGCTCCACTGATGGTCCCTTGTGTTGAGTCCCAGCAAGAGTGCTCTATGTATGTGTCACTGCCTGGATTTCAGCTCTTGCTTGTGGCTGCAGCTTGTTTTCTTCTTCACTGTGGCAGCCAGCAGCAATTGCTCTCTCATAGTTCACTGTGTAGCACTATAAATCCCAGCTGTCCATGGTGCTATAAGTTATTCTTAGAGTTAATCCTTTGCTCCCTGCACACTTAATCAGACCTGTTGTGCCCTTGTGTCTCGGTGTAAAACATGAGAAAATCTTGACGTGCGTGGCCTTGTAGGTCTGTCTTTCAGAGTATTGATAATCTGCATGTAATGCTTTGTGTATTCTCTGATCTGGAATGAGAAAATATTTACAAAATGTAGATATTACTGGCAAATTATACCTGCAGGTGGAAGTATTTCATATATATGACTTGTCATTCTATGTTTGTAATTCTTAGATTGCAAGAAGACCCTCCTGTGGGTGTCAGTGGTGCACCATCTGAGAATAATATAATGCAATGGAATGCAGTTATATTTGGGTAAGAGTTTTTGGTCACTATGAAATTTGATGTCAGAGGGCTAAATATAACAACCTGATATTTGTTTTTACAGTTATTCTCTTGTTTCATGTATATAGAGTCAGCAAACTTAAAAAAAATGGCCAAGTGTTATGGTCAAAATCTCTTTTCACAGATAACAGACAATGGTGAGAAAGGAAAAAATTAAATTTTAAATTTGTTTGGTTTTTTTTTTTTTTTAAATAATGCTTGCATGTGGCTTAATAAATAGATTATACTGTGTTACAAAAAAGCAGGATTCCTCTTTAAAGTACATAAGTGCCACATGTTCTCAGCCATTAAATCCAGATGTATTAGTGATTGGATTGAATCCCAGTGGCACAAGGTACAGGATCTGTCTGGGAAGTTACATGTATCCTGTAGAAGAGGAGCTGGCTTAGTGTCCTTTCATAAAACTGAAGTGTGCTTGCTAATAATCTTCTTGTTTGTTCCAGTCTAATCACCTAATGGCATATGCATTGTTTGGGATGATGATAAAGTAGATATCCCAAATAGCAGAGTGACTGTGGGAAGTGTCTTAGATACAACGAGGCTCTCAGAGGTTGCTTATGGATGCTTCTCTAAGTATTTAAATTATTGCTTCTACCTATATCTTGGGGAGGATGAGGAAGAAGATATACATTTATTGTGCCTGTGTGGCAGTAGGTAATGATCACTTTTAACTGGAGTTTCTTTTTAAAACCTTTCAGGCCAGAAGGGACACCTTTTGAAGATGGTAAGTTGCTAACTTTTGTATCCTTTGTCATTCTAATAAACGTTGCCAGTACTAACATTGTTCTGCTTTTGAAAAATAATAGATGCTATCTGTATATAATTTGGAACAAACCAAGCAAGTGAAGGAGTGAGGCTTGTTGGCTATAAAAATATGTATCTTGATCTAAGCAGTGTCTTGTCACGCTGGCTCATGGCTGGTTAGAAAGCTACAAAGCAATGCTCCTATCAAGGCTTTTTCATCCCTACACACAAGAGCTTTTAGCAGTGGATGTTGGCCTGACACTGCCAGATGTGTTTGCACATCTCCATAGCTGAGCTCAACATGAGCTTTTCTCGTTTCATCTTTTTGGCATGTTTGATTCATTGCTATTCTCCTAATGAAGAACAGGTGAAAAACCTTGAATTGTTCTCAATATAGAGCTCAATGAGGTTGAGGGAATCCCAGATTTGTACATAAACATGAAAGTTGGTGTGTAATGAACCTCCCTTAGGCACATGAGGAATAATGAGTTTAATAATTATAGTATTATTGCAGTAATTGGCAGCAGATGGGTTTTTCTCTCTGTTGGGTTGGAGGAGTTACAGTGAATTATTCACTGATCCATAACAAAGGTTTTCAGTGAATCAGTTGTGAACTCCAAAGACTGAGATTGCTGATTATGTAATTCCAGTGTTTCTCTGCTGGCACCACAATGCCTTCTTAATGAAACGCCTTAAAGTCACCCAAGTCCATGGACCCAGCATTCTGGGTCATGGAAAAGTGGGATAATGTTGGATCTGGCTGCCTTTGCCATGTGTACAGCAAGTCTCCAAGCTTCTACCCAAACTCTGCTGCTGGGTTAATTACTCTAAGCAATAGTTACACGGTTCCTTTATCATGTGAAATATATGAAAAGCAATCAGATTCAGTGTTGTTTGTTTCTATAATGCTGAGGAGAAATATTGATCATGGAGCACATAAATTAATTTGTTGTTTATGTTCCTGGATATGTTCTTTTGTTGTTTGTTATCTGACTGTATTTATCTTGGTTTGGACAGGTACTTTTAAACTAGTAATAGAATTTTCTGAAGAATATCCAAATAAGCCTCCAACTGTTAGATTTTTGTCAAAAATGTTTCATCCAAATGGTGAGTAAACCAACTTTATTTAGCTGTAATACTCATTAAATATTACACTGTGGTCATGCATTCTCTGAAGCTGCAGAATGCTTAATCTCTCTTCCTTGCCATCTCCTAAGTAGATGTCTAGGACAGCAACTGCTTGATGAAAAATTAAGAGTTATGATGCTATTAAGAAGCAGCTATTTGCCTCTTTCTAATCAATATGTAGCCTCAATAGCAAAGCCTGTGAGTATTTTCAGCAGTAGCTGCACTTAAGTTGGTTTAAAGAGGCCATTCTGGCTGCAGAGTCCTGCCCCTTTCCATTTAACAGCAGCCACATCATGAGCTGCAGGGAACTGATGGAGCCAAGTGGTATTTATTCCTGCCAGGTGAGGTTTCACCCCAGCCCCTGCATTCGTCTGGTGCTCGTGCCAACCAAGGTGAGCACAAGGAAGAAAATGAGGATGCTCAGTCATAGAGGAGGTGTCTGACCCACACCCAGAGATGAGGGCAGCTCTGAGAGTGCGCTGTGCTTCCTCCCCCAGCTGACAGGTTTTGCTCAGTTCACGCACGCAGAAAGCACAAACCCTGCCTGCTGTTCCTCTGTGCACATACTGTGCAGGCCAGTTTGTCTCTGCCAGGAGGTTTGTAATTTGTTGGGAACAAACTGGAAGACAAGGGTGTAGAAGTTTGAGCAGTGAGTCTCCGGTTCATACTGGCTCCATTAAGACTTACAGGTATCCAGGCAGAAGTAGGATTTCAGGCACTTTTCCATATTTTCTACTGCCTGCCGTGGTGCCTCTCATAGTAAGTGTAGGGTGTGTGAAAATGGGGCAGGAGCTGCCGGGGTTCAGAGTGTGATGGCTGTGAGTGGTTCCTCTCCTGCAGCGAAGGCCTTGCTGCTCTCTGCAAGCCTCTCCACTGTAACAGGGTGGGTTAGTCACACTGGAGGAGCAGCACACCAGGTCTGCCCATTCCTGTGCTAATGCCATGATCTTCTGAGCTTCCTTCTTTCCCTCTTAGGTGTTCTGTTAATTTCAGTAATAAATCTTCAAAGTATGTGTCAAGCCACAGAAGAGGGTGAGACAAACTGCTGTCCTCTTTCCTGAAGCATTAATCTAAGCACAGACTGAATTGGAACAATAACTCTGCCTTGAACAGTGCCATAAATCTGACAGTTTCTAAGTGATATCTGTTGTATTTACAGTGTATGCAGATGGCAGCATATGTTTAGATATTCTTCAGAATCGCTGGAGTCCAACATATGATGTTTCATCTATTTTAACTTCAATTCAGGTGACTTTGCATCTATTTTACCAAATAATTATGTTACTGTTGGTCTCTGTTCCAGAATTCACAGCTCATCAGTGGGGATAGCCAGGTATCTGTATCAAGGGGAGCTTCAAATCCTTATCCAGTGCTTTTTAGATCAAATAAAGGCCAAGATGCTACATAATTACTAATTCTGAGCTACAAAACTGCCATTATATATTTTTGCACAGGAAAGCAGTTACTGGTTTGTGTTCATTTTTGACTGGTTTTATTCAAGATGGGGTATCAGATGGAGAAGTTTGTCTAGTGCTTGAGACATTTAACTTTACCATGAAGCTTTACCCTGTGAAGCAAGCCCTCAAAGGGACAATATTTCTGAAACACACTACTTGGAATAAGTAAAAATGGCCTGGCACAGTGGAAATGCACAATTCCTTTGTTCCTGTGTGATTGTTTTTATTTTTCAACACTGATGTTTTGTAGGAGACATCTTAAGCCCCTCTGCAGTCCTGAATGACAGTAGTAATGTAATTACCAAATAGTCAATTAGCTCCATAGTGCTGACTGGCGCAAACTGTCTCTGTTTGGTTTGTGAAACTACAAGTGTGTGCAGCACTGATGCTTGGGCAGGGTGTAATTTGAGGTTCAGTAATATAATTAGGGGTGCCTAACCATGAGTTTAACTGGGTTTTTTCCAACTGGGCCGTTCTGAGTTGTGTCTGCCTCTGGAACACATTTGACTTGAAAGCAAGTTGATTTTTTTCTGATTTAAATGTGTTGGTTTGTCTCACATTATGTTTTCCCCCTTTTCCAGTCTCTGCTTGATGAACCCAATCCAAACAGTCCAGCAAACAGTCAGGCAGCACAACTTTACCAGGAGAACAAACGTGAATATGAGAAAAGAGTTTCAGCTATTGTCGAACAAAGTTGGAATGATTCGTAACAGCTGCTGTGTTACTATCCATCCTCATAACCATTATGTACAATTTAACTCTCAATAGAAAGGCTACCAGAAATTTCAAGTGCCACAGTTCTATGAATTTGCATAAAACCTCATTTGCAAACAAAATTACACCCTCCAGTTTAGGGAAAGCTAAAAGCTTGTGTATCTCAATTAACGTCCTTTTTATTGCATGGTATGAACTAAGTTATTGCTACATAAATTTGTAATATATCTTGTTTGTATTTTTTTCCAAGTGTATAATGTTGGTGTGGAGTTTTCATGACAGAATATACACATTTTGTAAATCTGTACTTTTTCAAATATTGAATGCCTTATTTTTGAATTCTTTAGATTTTTAAATTGGAGAAAAGCACTTAAAAAGTTTTTATATATGAGTATTCATGTAAAACTGTTAAATACATAACCTTAGTGCAAGACATTCTGCTCTCACTCTGTATCTTTTTCCAAGGGCTCATTTTTTGTCCATGCTGATGATACCCTGCACTTTACAAACAGAAAAGTTAATCCATGATGCAACTGTCTTCACGGGATGTCTTTGCTTCTGCACCACAGCTTGACTTGGTTCTGTGTGTCCTCAGTTGTATGAGGAAGAGACATTTGGGTAGCTGCCAATTACAAATGGGGAAACAGATGTAACTGTTTTGCTAAAAGTCCCACCTTAAACCCTAGGCAGAGTTGCAAACATGACCTGGATGACCAGGCTTGGTGATAATGTATTCTAATAAGTTTTATTTTTGTGGGAGATTGTATTTTACCAGCTTGGAAAATGTCATCTAAATCTGTCCTATATTCACATAGTGATACTGTAATATAGTTTTGAATATCTTCTAGTAATTAAAGAGTTTCCCTTGGGGGTAGGGAAAAAGTTAATCACCAACAGGAGAAAACATGTCTGCAGATTTAATGGAGTTATTCTGTAAAGTTTGACTGTGTACCATGTGGTCAGGTCTCATGTCTGTGTCACCGAGGCTCCACATATTCTTAAACTGACAGTTTAGAGGACTTTGGCTTTGTTTTTGTGAGTGTTGATGTGATGGTAATTTCTTACTGTATTCTGTAAACCATGCTAGTTGACTACAGTAAAGAATTAAGCCTTTTTTTTTTTTCTTCCAGCATTAAAATTGTAACATCTTTGTTGTAATTCCAGCCAGCATTACATGTGTATTAAACCCCCCAAATCTCATACCAAAATACAGCTCAGTGGTGCCTAAAGTGCAGTGGAAGTTGATTTCACCTAGAAAAGAAAATGTTATTTGCAACAGTCATTACTAGAAGTTATTCTCAATGCACTGAAACAAGAATATCAGTTTGCACCTGACACCTGCTTGTAAAGGTCTCTAATTTCTAGGAGCAGCACTCAAGTTTAGAAATGGCACTCAGAATATTGTCAAACCAGACTTGTGGAGCAAAACTACTCTGTCTTGGATAACAATTAGTGTGCAAAAGCTCAAAAAACATAAATGCTATGTACTAACTATACTGTCATTAAGTCAGGTTGCTTTCCTTGAATTCCTGAATTTGTGTTTAAGAATTTTTCAAGGTACGTCTGATTGTTAGCAGAAATTCCAGAGGATCCGATTTGCCTTTTGGCTGTGGTAAAGTTACAGTAACACTGGCAAAGTGGTGCTACATGGCTTAAAACAACATCAGTGCAAAGATATTTTTGTTCGTAAATATAATATGGAAAAGCTTCCTGGTTCTAAGAATTAATCTAAACTTTGAAGTTTTTTTTAAATTTGCCTCCTGTTTCAGTATTTTTTTTCCTTTGACGTGTACATGAGCTGAGGTTTGCTGTTCATTAGTGTTCATGCTAATTTGATTATTCCTGAACAGCCAGTTTGGCCCAGTTACAGATTGATGATGCTCAGAACATATTTGTGTGTCTCTGGGATGGAGGCTGTGGATATGTGAAAAACAAAATTGGAGCAGAAGGGAGTTTAGTTAGTGATGAGCACTGCAAACTGCCTGTGCTGGGACCCCCACTGTGCAGGGGCAGGTGTGTGTGAAGGTGTTTAAGAGCATTCTCTGTGGAAGGCAGAACCTGGAGCCTACACTTAAGAAAGTCTGGCTGGAAAATGTCCTGCTGTCCCTCAGACAAAGGTGAGCTGCTGTATCCCAGGGTGTGGTGGGGAGGAGCATTCCCTTGCTCACCAGATCTCCCACATTAACACTGCTGACTGAGGCTGGGTGGGTGTGTGAGAATGGTGGCAATCCAGGCTCCATGAAGACCCATGGGGAGACACTGGTATCCAGGAACTGGTGTTTCTGGAACTGGCATCTTGGAGCACCTGGGGGCTGCACGGTGCGGGGAAAGGGTGACTTCTGTGAGCCCTCCACCCATACACATCGAAAATAATCACAGAGCATAGCTTAAAATCTGCTAAAACTTGTTAGGAAAACAGTTTATTACCAGGCAGAAGGAAGCAGGCCCGAGGGGATGGTGTGAAGGACACAATGTCCTGCTCAGCCTGACCAGTGTGAGCTGTCAGTGCTCACTGGTGCTGCTCAGAGCCACAGATTCCTCTTGGAGCCTTCACATGCAAATGTTCAGAATCTCCAGTGGGTTTAGAGGTACTGACTGTTCAGGCCTGTGGGTTCCTGAGTGCTTCCTGCTTCCACCACCCTCCTTTTGAGACCATCTGGTCCCTGGGCTGAGCCCTGCCCCAGAGCCGTGTGTGAGTGCTGACACATCAGGTCAGGACTGTGGGTAATAGACAGATAAAAGCCCTTTCCCTCTTTGTGCTACAAAGAACAGGAGTCTGATGACAAAGGCAAAAAAGTTCAAGAGCACTGATTCACACAGTCACAATAAACTTTGTGGCACAGTTACCTTCTTAAATAGTGTACTGGGATGCTTGATTTTTAATTTATTAGGAGATGTAATGCACTAAGCGTGCTAGGACAGTGGGATTAATTAAGGAAGGACTGATGGGTTCACATCTTTGGATTTATAGCTTCTCATGGGTCTTTCGTTCATTGATATTAAACAGTTCATAATCACTTCTTTTCCATTGGATTCTATATAAAGATTGAAAACCACAGTGGAGATGTCTTTAAGTTATTCACCCCAGACTTTTTGCCCTGTATATTCATGTAATTCACCTGATTTTACAGGTGGACAGACAGAGGCCTCCAGGTCTGCAGTGTTTTTGTGTCAGTCAGGAAGCCAACGGGGGCTCTGGGTGTGAACCATTCCTGGGCATTCCCCAGTCTGAGTTCCAAGTACAAGAACACCTTCGCCTTCAGGTTTATCACACTAACTTTATTCATAAGAAGCATCAAACACTGCACTGCTCATACCGCTTTCTTCAGATCTCAGTTCCCTGAAGATGTCTCACACAAATGCAGTCCCAAGCCAGAACTACGGGACTTGGATCTTCACAAATGTGATTAACTTCACTAGTGTGAGTCGTCCCATTGGGATTCTTCACCATGGTACAGATAAACGTGTGTAATTGCATAATCAAGGCCTTAGGCTCTGAGAAGTGAAGAAATCACAGCTTGAAGTACTATATCTGCGGTTTCTTTGTGGGAGGTTTTGTATTAATAGTCAATTAATTCAATGTGTCAAACAAATAAAGCTTTAAATATTTAGAGATTAGGAGGTGCCTAATAAAAAATTTACAGGAAAAAGGGAAGATTCCCTGATCACTACAGAGGCATTGAGATATTCAAAATAAAATAGGTAGGATAATGTAGACAGTTAAATACTTCACATTTAACATGTCAAGGGTCTCTCAGAATAGCTTTTGTTGTGTATAAAAATGCACCAGGAGAGAAAGAACCTTCTCATCCGGCCAGATTTCCCAACCTGTGTTTTTATTTGAGCTTTTTACTGTTCGTGGAAACTGTCCCAGGCAAATACTATGCCTTATTTGTTTAGAGTTGTCTTCTGGAAGAGGAAAGGGGTAATCAGCAGGCAATCTGCTGTAATGTGTGAGCTGGCAAGGCAGGTTCTCCACCTCTGCTCTGGATGGGGCTCCATGGTGAGGGGCTGGTTGGACTGTGAGTGGGAAACAGTGACCAGAGACTCTGGGTGAGTGGGCAGCATTTGTGTGTGAGCACTGCCAGCTCCAGCACTCTGTTTAATTTGTTGTTTAAGTATTAAAACAATTATCTGACCTCCTCTCCCTGGTTTTGTTAATCTTGCTAATGGAAGAGCTTCAGCCAAATACAGAATGTGTGTGGCCGGTGTCGTCATGCTGACAGCAGATCACAGACCCTCCTCAGCACACCCAACTTCCTTAGAGGTAAACTGGTATAAACCCTTGGATCCAGCCTTGGGCCATATGAACACCATGTAGCCAGAGGAGTGAACGATTTAGGAGGCGTTCTTTTTATTTCATTCAAGTTTCTGGGGTAAAACCAGTCCAAACTAGGAGACCAACAAAGAATTATGTGTTATTGCAGGCAAGTGGACAGTTTTGTTGAACATGAATCTTGACAGTTAATCTCTGGAAATCTCTTCATATTAATGATCGTGAAAGAGGTGAGGGAAAAGGGAGCTAAATGTAAAAAAAAATATGTAGAATCAATTAACAAAGCCCATTAGCAGGATGCTGCTTTGCTTTTGCTGTGCATTCAAAGGATATGAGACTTCTAGAAAAGAATATATCTTGGATTATGTGTGGGTATGTACACAGGAGAGGGCTTTTTGAGCTATTATAGAAACTTTAGTTAGGTAGTAGTGTTTGAAAATAAATGGGCTTTAGGATTTGAGGAGTTTTTTTGCTTAGCATTGTTACTGCACCTTGAGTTCATCTCATAGCCCAGCCACCATGAGCAGAGAATAAAAACCAGAACTTTTTAGACTCTGATAATGACTGTAATTAGCATCACAAGCTATGGAAATGGCGATATTCCCTAAAGATTTCTTGTCATTATCCTCTGTTTCTGCACTGAAAATAAAGATTTTTAAGACAGGGTATCTTCTGTATTTGGTACTGTCCCACTAATGGTAATGTTCAGCCTCCATGACTGCGTGAATCCATTCTTAATGCTTGTGTCTGCTGTGGTCTGTGTGAAAGCTGTATCCTGCCAGAAAGCAAACATGCTCCTCTCAAACAGGGGATGTTGTTCAGCATCCAGAATGAAGCCTTTTTCATGATGTGGTCAAAGCACATAGCGTGGGATTTTCTGAGCTAGTGCAAATGTTACTAGAAGAAAATTTGTTTTAAAATCCCAGTATGTCAATGTTTCAATTGGGAGTTCAGTGAGGTCATAAAATAAATTATTTTTGCCCTTAAACAAGTGCCAGAGCTGGGTCAAACTACTGTAAGAAGGCAGAATTATGGTTTGATGGCACTGATAACAGAGGCTTGGCTGCAGAGGCTGTTAGTGGTGAAGGTGGGCAGATCTCCCTGCCCCAGCCTCCACCTGTAGCATGGAGTATTCAGCCCTCAGCCCCTAGAACTGAAAAGATCTTGTGTTTCTTCCCTTGTTTTTCACTTTGGGTCATTAACTGCCGTGTCTGATGCATTTCTAAGCTGAATAATTTTGACAGCTGCCAATTTGGTACACATACCATGGGCTGAGCTGGGAGCCACCAGGCTGGGGAGGATTCTGAAGCCTGAGCCCAGGCTCTACCTGGCACAGCAACAACCTCAGGCATAAAGGGGGACTTAAATATGTATTTATCAGGGAACGAGCTGGTCAGAGAAAGGTCACCCCAAGAATCTGAGACCCACAGAGGTTTTTATCCTGGATAAACCTCTGCTTGCAAAAATCAGTGAACACATTCACATTGTTTTCAAAGCCGTGTTGAACTTTGAACTGCTCAGTCTTGGCATTAGATTATTAATTACACTGTTCATTATCATCACCATTTATTTATTCTAGAAATAATCTTTATTTCTATTTCTGTGTATTTTGAAATTAATTTGGGTACGACTACAAGATTACGGGTTCTGGGGCTTGTCTAGAATTCTGCCAGACAACTGCAATGTCCAGTAAATGTAAATATTGTTATTTAATTGCTTCACGTTAGTGCTATCATGATGGGAATTGAAGGATTTCATTCTGAAATATGATACTTCACACAGGCTGAGGCAAATTGTCTTCAATGACTGACCAAAGTGGGAAGAAGGCAGAAATGCCATCTCCTCTGAATTAATTATGAACCACACAGCTCTTGCTATTATCTGTTTACACATTATTGGCCTTGTGATGTGCCGGTGAGAGATTTTCTTTCACTGTCTGGTCCAAACGTATGTTAAGTCCAATTTCATTAAGAAGGCTGCTCGCCTGCCTTGTTGAAAGGGTCATTGTGTTAGTTATTACAGTGTTTTCTTTGTGCTCGCTTCCCCCAAATTCCAGTAACTATTTTTCAGAAAAGTTTGAAAGTGAACTTTTGATGCCTGTGAAAGCTGCTTCATTGACTTTATTGACTCCAGAGCCTGAAGTTCTTTATCCATGGAGATCTTTAAAAGGACACTAAAAAGTTTCAGCCAAAGCTTATAGAATTTGGTACTTATAGTTAAGTATTATAGACCCAATGCTGTTCCCATGGAGACCTGAAGGAATTTTTCCATTGAATTAAGTGGTAGCAAAGCATACCCTTTATTAAGTGGGAAAAGGACTGGACTGGACAACTCCATTTGTTGTTCCCAGTTTTGTTTGTGTGCTTGCTCTTCTGTGTAAAGAAATAGCAAAATTAAATCTTAGGTATTATCAGTGAAATTTTAGGTATTCTCATTGTGATTCCAGCTTGTTGTGTTTGTGGATAAGGGGGTGTGTTGTTCCAGGGTGACAGCCCATGAGGCAAAGGCAGAGCTCTCCTTTCACTCGCTGCTGGGGTCTTTCCCTCAGTCTGGGATGTGAGGAGAGTTTCAGTCTCCCACGTCTCCTGCTTGGGAGAGGTCAGAGGTGCAGCTGGGGCTGTTTGCAGGTGCTGTCAGTGCATCTCTCTCATGGGTTCTGGGCCACCTGTTCTTGAGGACACTTTTAATGTCAATTTGTGGAAACATCAACTTGTTAGCACTGAAATTCTAATTATTTACTAATACTCAAAGAAATCTCGGGTAGACTCATATTTAGACAGAGTTTTCCTATGCTGAAAGTTTGGGATGTTGCTCAAAGGGTTGCTGGAAGCCCCTGATGAGCCCTGCTCCAGCCATGGCTCCGAGTGGGAGCTCTGCTGCAGGCACATGGCCAGATCCTGCAGTTCTGGTCTATGAACTTCCAGAAAAAAAGAAAAATTGAGGCCTCAGATTGTACAATACAATGCTAGAAAGTGTTTTTGGTTGAAGCTGTGTCATTAAATCCTTGGCTACTGAAGTCAACAGATTTATCACTGATTTAACTGGAGTGAGGGTCTTGTCTATAATGAAGTCCTTTCATTTTGTCTCACTGAGATTCCTCTTGTTCTTTCTTAGTGCCTTATGACACATTCACTCCATCCTTGCCTTAAACAAAGAGAAATTATACTATCATGATCACCCTTTAAATATTTTCTATTTGAGGACCTACTGAAAAGGCTCCAGAGGCAAATTCTTGGTTTAGAAGTTGCTATTTATGTCTAGACACATCTGAATGTTGTTATGCTTTGAATGTCCTGGATTGCTTGCTGCTTTCTTTGTAGAGATGGATGAGTGAAGAGAGTGTGCATTATTTTAAATTAACTTGAAACAAGCTTTAACCAGCTCAGGGTTCTACTTGTTGCAACTGGCTCCCTTGATAAAAATACACAACAAAATAAGTGACACCTCAAGGAAAATCCTTATTTATTGGTCTTTTAAAGCAGAGCAGAAACAGGTTCTCAGTACATGACATTGGACTCTGTTGACATATTATTATTTGAATGATTATAGTGTCTCAGACTCCTGGACATGGCAAAGAGCCTACATGGGCTCTGCACAAACAAATCCAGTTCCTTGTCTTTACTCCAAAGGGTTTCCAGCACAGGTGTAAGGCAGGCAATGACAGGGAACAGTCAGGCACAGAAGAGAAGAAAATAACAAAATCATAATTAGTGCCAAGAGAATTACTGGTCTCTTTTTGCTAACCAATTATCAAACATTATAATAAATCAATAGTTAAGCTTGGCAATTTATATATTTCATAAAATATATGCACACCTGAAGTGGGAAGTCAAATTGTCCTCAGTGTGTGTATTTCAGCTCCAAAAGCAGGTTACACAATACAATTTTCATAGACCAGGTGATGTCCACCTCTGTTTTTCTGCAGTTCTGCATTTCTGTACGTATGGTAAAGCACCACAAGCTAAATTGCTGCTTGTTTCTGTTCTTTCCTGCAAACTGTACTTGCTTACCAAGCAGGTGAGGGTTATGAGGGTCAACATGAAGAGCAGCCTGGCTCTCCAGCTCTGCTGGTGCACATCTATCTAAAAAAACGATGGACTCACAGCTCTTGCAATTACACCCTCCTTGCTGTTTTGTAGGTATTCATGTCACAGCATTCCTGTGTGGGTTATATTAACGAATACACAGTTCTCCATGATTTTTATTTTATGAGAAACTCTTCCTCTGGGTCAATCACAAGACTTCTTGTTTCTGAAGTTGGTACAGGCAGGGCAGGACTCACTGCACTATTAGTAGGTAAAATGTTGGGCATGTACAGGTACAGACATAGAACAGAATCATAGAATCATTTAGGTTGGAAAAGACCTTTAAAATAATTGAGTCAAACTGTTAAAATCTCCATATCTGCCCTCAATGTCAAGGGTGGAGCTGCACACATTCTAGGTGTCTGAGCTGGCTCTGGTGTCCACACCCAGCTCGAATGGAATGTTTGGGCAGCATCTTCAGCAACATTTCATCCTTAAACCTGGCAAAATAGAGGTCAGAGGTATACAGGAGAAGAGTGAAACTCTTTGGGTTTACATCACTTAAAAGACCAGAAAGTGTCATTAAACCTCTGTATATTAATTTATCCAGCTTAATTGTCTCACTGCTGACTGCATGCTGGGTTACATTCATTTATAAAGGATGAAGCAAATATTTCAAACAAATGATCAAAAGAATATTTTACTCTTTTCACATTCTGAGTATGGCGTTTATGAAACATTTATTCAGGAAATGAAGTATAAGGGCCTGACAGATACCTCTAGCGTCACTGAGTAAGCAGGTTATCTGGAGATTTCTAGTGCAAACAATCCCATACTTTGATGAATACATGAGTAATTGCCATTAGAGGGGGTCAAAAGCAAGATTAGATTGAAGTTACAGTCATTTTAGCAATTATAAATAAACTCTGAAAATTAAGTCAATTAAAATGAGAACTATCTTTTTACATCTGTGCATTTCTTAAGCATATTTCTTAAGAATAACAGAGAATTTTGCTTTAGAGTGTAAATAATAGTATTTTTGTTGAGCGGGGGGCTGGATGTAAGGGAAAGAGATTGATGCCTGGTATCTTAGGGAATTCTGCAGGAGGATCTGTGAAATGCTGCAGTCCTACATGGTCACAGCTTATGTTTGTCCTTGATTTTGTGTATGACATTTGTCTGGGATTTTGACACTTTATTTTCACTCAGTGTTGTCATCAAAATGATGCAGACTCTCTCTGTTAACTGAAGTGTTTAGGAGCTCTGAGACCTTAAATTGTAATTACATTGCTTCAAACGTCAGGTTCTTCAACATCATATCTCTGCTGGTGATAGAAACCTAAGCAGCTTAGGTGATATAAACCTAAGGAGCTTAATAGCTTCAGGATGCCATAGAATGTATGGGGAATCTCCCTGTGCAGGGAATCTGATAGGGGACATCTGAGTCACGGTGACAGCTTCAACAAGCAGGCAGAAGGGGAAGGCAGGGAGGGTGTGATGAGCTCAGAGGAGGTGAGCTGATGATTTGCTATTTATAGATGCACGAAGAGGCTCAGAGACAGGAACTCTAGGCAGGGCCACTCTTTGCTTTGCTACGAAAATGAGTCCTCGTCAGAGCTGCAAGGAAAACACAGTTTGTAGCGGGCAGAGTCTCAGGGTGGCCTCATTGTACGAACACGTGGGCATGCCACAGCAGCAGCTTTTGATGAGAGCCTGAAATACAGCACGTTTCAGTAATTCACTGCTGAATTTTATCTTTCTGTTCCTCGGTGTGGTTTGTTTTTTACAGGGAAAGGATGAAATGATGCTGTGTATCCTCTACACCAAGAGCAGCCTCCTTTCATTATTTTAAACTGAAGGAGGGCCAGTTTAGATTAGATATGAAGAAGTTGTTTTTTGCAATGAGGGTGGTAAAACACTAGCACAGGCTGCCCGGAGAGGTGGTGGGTCCATTGCAACGTTCAAGGCCAGGCTGGACAGGGCTCTGAGCAACCCAATGTCATTGATGTCCCTGCTCATTGCAGCGGGGCTGGACTGGATGACCTTTAGAAGGTCTCTTCCAACTCAAACTGTTCTATGATTATGATAGAGTACAATTCAGGAATTAATTATTCCAGTTTATTTGCTGGAAGACTCTCTTCTCGGCCGGTTCTGGAAACTAGAGTTATAGTAAATAAAAATTAAATCCAGTAACCTTCTCTTCAGAAGAGACATTGATGATTACAAAATCCAGTTGTATCTAACATCCCCATCACCTTCAATCAAAACCAAAGAGATTCTGCTTGTTTCAGTTATTTGGTAAAAGGGTGTCATGTTTTAGTCATTTCCTAAAAAAAAGGGCAAACTGAGCTCAGAGTTCCAGCTAGAATCTTCACAATCATTACTTGGGCACCATGGGCTGTAGCTGTGGTGCTTTCCCAGACCATTTGTGTCCTAGACAGGGCTAAATAGTAGTTTGGGCCATTTTCAGGCTGTGGTTTGGCCATGGCCCCCCTGCTCCAGGGAAGGGAAGACTTTCTTAATAAAGGTGACAGCCACCCTGTCCCAGGTACTCACAGTTCCAGAGAGGGGTCCAGTACCTTCAGTCCAGTCAGGGAGACACCCCTTTTTTTCTTGAGAAAGGAAAACATTCCATTAAATGAAGCTATAAACCAACAGGCATAATAATCCTGCAAGTAGGGTGGAATTTTTGTCATGAAGTATTTTCTCAATACTCATAGAATCATAAAATGATTTGGTTTGGCAGGGCTCTTAAAGATCATCTCATTGCAATCCCCATGCCATAGGCAAGGACACCTTCCACTATCCCAGGTTGCTCCAAGCCCCATCCAACATCCTTGAACACTTCCAGGGATGGGGCAGCCACAGCTTCTCTGGGCACCCTGTGCCAGGGTCTCACCACCCTCACAGGGAAGAACTCCTTCCTAACATCTAATCTAAATCTCTCCTCTTTTAGTTTAAAATTGTTCCCTCTTGTTCTGTCACTGTCTGCCAGTATAAAAAATCCCTTTTCCTCCTTTTTATAAGTTCCTTTTAGGTACTGGAAGATGCTGTAAGGTCTCCTTGGAGCCTTCTCTTCTCCAGGCTGAACAGCCCCAGCTCTCTCAACCTGTCTTCATAGGAGAGGTGCTCCAGCCCTCAAAGCAGCTTCATTGCTTTCCTTTGCACCTGTTTTAATAAGATATTTTCTGCCTTTCTGGCTGCAAGAAAAAAACATTTCTTTTTTTCCCCCCCTAAGTGACTGAATGTAGCTCTGTTTCTGCTCTGGCTTAGACCCGTCCAACGCCAGGATCAATGTCATGCCTGTTTCACAGATACTGAACCATGTGCTTAGGGCCCAGCTCAGAGCCTGCACACTGTTAAATCCCCGTGAGCTCAATGAGCACGGAAGGAGCTCATCACCTTGGTGGATCAGGCGGATCTTGAAGCCCGTGAAGCCCATGTCACATGCTTATAAAGGTCACTCCCATATTTACAAAAGCCCATCAGAGTTGAATTGTGCCCTGATTGAGATTATACTGGAAGCAAGACCTGGCTGTGCTCATGTTGACATGATTTCCTAAGAAGGTAAAATTCAGGCATTTATTTCTGATGGTTTTGCACAGCGCAGAGCTGGCAGCCTGATTTGTATTCAGCTGCTGCATATTAAGGCTGGTCATTGCTCTTGTAAATGGTAGATAGGAAGAACTGCTATACAGAGAAATATTTCCTCTGTTTTAGAGTAGATTTTAGCTGTAGCCCTCCGACTCCTGATAACCAAAGCCAGAGTGATGTGTCTGGTGTTCTCTGCCCTACACTCCCAGTTATTTATTCTGTGATGTGCAAGAAGGAAGGAGACGTGTGCAATCTCCATTCTTGTTACCAGGAATTGTGCACTTAATTCTCTGTGCATTGTACTGAAAATGAACTAGTAAGATGTGATCTGCATCAGCAAAAAGGCTCCCTTATTCAGCTGGAATGAGAACATGCATGCTTTAACTTGGGAGTAAAGAAAATTGCTGTAAACAATTTCTTTAAACAGATTCTGTTGGGTTTTGCCTTCAATTTTTGCTGAGAGCGAAGATTCTGCAGGGTTTTTTCTCCTTTTTCCTACCCAATTTCTAACCTTGCTGTTGCATGTGTTTCTGCTGCTTCTAGCACTTTTCATTCTGATGGCAGTTTTTCATCTCTTCACTAGCTTATGGCTAAAACAGTCCTTGTAACAGGAATTTCAGTTACTCACTCTCTAGAATAATTATTTCCATTTGTTCCTGCTCTGGTCCTGGGGCAAAGGGCTTCCTCATGTCTTGCCTTGATAGGTCTGTCCTCACAATTCCTCTGCTTTGTACAAATGTCTTTTCTGCAGGTGTCAACACCAGGTGACAGCACATTCCTGAGACGTATTTTGAGTCATTCTTATCTAATATGTGGCCTGTACATATTAGAACTTATTATTAGGACTGGAATTTCCCAGCTGGCTACTCAATTAATAAAAATGCATCAGCATACACATGCATAATTATGGAAATGTGTATAATTCTGTGACTTAGTCTGAAAACTTTGCAGAACGCTTCACAGACAGGCTGTGAAGTACCACTAATCACAGCGCAGACTCAAACACGGGGAATGGAGTGGGTTCTTCTCACACTGTTACTCAACAAGTCCCTAAAATAACCAGGGAAACACATTCAAATTGGGATCTCCTCACCCACTGTTCTTTGTGTTAGCCACTACCTAGATCGGAGGTGTTGTTTCTGTAGCAAAAGATAGAATAGAAAACTGCAGCTCAGAGTTTTTTACTGAAGCAAAGTAATTTGTATAGTGTGTGATTATCTAACAGCACAGACCTACAGCTTTATATGGTACCTGGAGCTTTTAAAATTACATTTATTGATTAATCTGAAGAATCTGAAGCTGATAGATATCAATTAATGAAAAAAAATCACTAAAATTATAGAAAGAGTAGCTGCTTATCTGTTCCCTCCACCTAACAGCTGAACATTGTTCTGTACAACCTTTTTGCCCATTGAGGTGTGGAGGGTGAACGTAAAACCACTGCAGTTCTGTAAAGGCAGGTGTTGGAGTATAGCATGAGCACCTCCACACCAACAAACAGCCGTGCACCAGGGGAAGGAGCAACATTTGGAGCACAGGACAAGGCACTGCAGGGATGGCAGAGAATCCCTCTGGAGATGGAGCTCCCTGTGCCAGCACCTCGCTCTGCTGTCCTCAGCCACACAGCTCAGAGATCATCTACAGGAGAAAGCCACCTGCTACCATTTATCTCTAAATTTTAATCAACACAGGTTAATATCAAATTTTCCTGGTTTGGTTGGGACTAACATATTTGACTAACATATAATAATCCACTTTATATGGAAATCAGTGTCGGCGCAGTCCTTGCTGCAGTTGAACTGTATCTTTATGAATTCACGTTAAGTTCTGCAGCAATACAACTTTACTCTGTAGCAAAACCCTCGGAGAGTCATCACCTTCCTATGGCATCAAGGCGTGGAAATATAAAGTGAAGGCTTAGGACATTTCAGCTGTATCCAAGTTGTGAATTCTGCCTGAATTCATGAGGCTGCTGTATTATTTAATGCCTCGCTGTATAAAGACTCAGAGCTTTGTTTCAAAATTTATGTTGTCTGCTTCGGGTCTGAGCCTAAAGAGTTTTGAGAGGAACAACCCAGTAGTCACTTACTGCAATGATCTGCTGGAGGGAGGTGAGGATGCTGACCTGGGCTAAAGGCAGAGGAAATCTGGGCTCTGCAAGCAACTGACAGCAGGGGAAAAGCCCCAGCAGAAAGGAGTAAAGGCAGATGTGCACTTAAGGGCTGTGAAGAGGGGATGTATCTGGTGATGGGAGGAGTGGTTACAAACACATTGCGGGCAGAAGAGTGAAGCAGCCCATGCCCAGGGAGGCCAGGAGGCAAATGACAAAATTAAATCAGAAGCCTAGTGATGATGTGGGTTCTGAAGGGCTCAGAATTGCCTGGAGATGTTTAATATGCCACTTAAATCTATGTGCATGCTCAGCCTGTGGGTGAGTGAATGCCTCGGATCCTTTCCGCTGTCCTCCGAGAGCTGGGTGCGTGGCATGCAGCTCGGGCTTTATTCCTCAAAGGTTAAACTAGAAACTGAAGCACCCTTGACTCAGAGCTCAAGTGAGGGTGGTTTTGAGTATCCAGCAGCCTTATAGCAGCTGGAATGTGGAGTCTCATTCCTGAGCAGTAATACCTGTGCACAGAAACTGTGTCTGCAGAGAGCCATTCACAGCAGCTCCCAGGTTTATGTTGGTCCTAAGCCCTCCAGTATTGATCAGAGGGGTTTCGAGGGTACTAACCTGCATGAAAGGAAAAGTGGTCTTTAAATACTAAATAAAAGAGCCATTTAGAGTGTCACCACTACAAGGATTTTTTGCTTGCTGGGACCAATGTCTTGGCACTCATGGACTGTAGAGCTGCTTGAGGAATGACCCATGATGGCTGAACACACACAGATACTGACCCCAGCTCAGAGCTTCTAAATGTTACCAAAATCCCTCTGGCTGGTGTTTCATACTGGTCAGGCTTTGCTGGCAATAGGCACAGGGACCAGAACAGACACTTCACACTTTATGAGAAGTAACAAGAAAGAAGAAAGAAGAAAGACTTCACCCTTTATGAGAAATAACCGTGTGAAGTCAGAACGTTCCAAGAGCAGAGGACTCCTTTGGCTATTTCCAAGCAATTAACATTGCCTAAGTCAGCACAGGCATCTCGGGTGAGAGATCTTCCTGGGATGCTGGAGCTGGGACACGGATGTCTCCACACCCAGCAGGAGCCAGGGCTGCCCACAGTCTCAGAGCTCACTTTATGTCTGGTCTCAATAAGACACCAATACAGAGGTCTCCATAAAAGCTGTCTTTCAGGTGATATTTAGTGAAAGGATGGTTTTCTTTTACCCTCCAGCGTTTACAGTGGGGATTTACACACCTAGGCTGGAGAACAGCAGGTTGTGTGACCCTGTTCACCAACACATCCACACACATGGGCCAGTTTTCTTTATTTTTGGTTGCCTTGTGGCTTTTTTTTTGTCTTTGGTCTGGTGACTCTGTCCTGCAAAGGAAGTGTATTTAGGGAGGTACGTCTGTAGTTGCAGCCTTTTCATCTTGTTCACTTTTTCCTGTACAGAATATTTAACTGCTGCTGCTGGAATGATTCTCCAGTGGTTCACATTACTAATTATTGAACACCCGTTACAATTAAAGTACTCTCTTCTTTGCAACCCTGGGGATAAATTTTAGAGTATTAAGATTTATTTCCTTTTTTTTCAAAACCAGTGCAAAGCTGAACTTTCTGTGTTGCCCCTGGGTTTCACACTGCAAACTTGGTCAGTCAAGCATGCAAAAATCTGGTGAAATAAACCCTGGAGACGAGGTTTTAAATGGCCCTTTCACCATCTAGAATTCTCTTCTGCTGAAAGTGGTTACCCAAACTCAGAACACAAGGTTTAATAATAATTAATTACTCTAAGCCAGATAATGAAAAAAGTGGTATGGACAAACTCCATGTACATATACCAGTTGAAAGCACTAAATTTATTTTCTTCTGGTGCAAACAATCAGTAATCAAATTTCCATTGCCCAGTGATGGGTGTGAATGGTCAAGAAAAATACTTAGTCAACAGAATTCCAATTAGAGATCTGTGAGTAGCCTGCTTTAAATATGGCAAAGTAAGGAGATATTTTCCCAAGAAGATGGTCATCTGATGAGTAAGCATAGTTCTGAGTATTTCACTGTAGCAAGTATTTGGCAAGGACAAGATCAGTGAAACAAGCCTCTCTCAAGTGCCTCTGAAGAGAGGAGGAGAAGTGGTTTCCTTTGTGAATGAGTCAGTCCTGCTCTGAAATTGTTCTATAAAACATGGAGAAGCTTAGAAGTATGGTGAGACTGTCTCCCAGACGTGACTTTTCATGCTGTATTTACAGCACAATACTATTTCTTCCATTTCTTCTGATTTGGAGGTACTGCTCAGCTTTGTATGGTTGTTTGTGCTAGGTGAAGGATGCTATGAGAAGCTGCAGAGCATAATCATTCCTTGGGAAAACATGAGCAGCCATCCTTGCAGCTGAGGAGGAGGCAGGGTTGGGTTTGGTCCCAAAGATGAGGGTGTCAGGAGAGGGGAGTACTTCTGACTTCGCTACAATCTTCATGCATTTCACAATCATGTAACTTTTCTGGGGTTTGCCTCAAAACTGCATGTGTTAGCTACATCACACACGAGTTTGAGACATAATTAATATTAATAAAGCCCATTATGTAAAATTAGCCATAGACAGGAGATTCTTTAAAAGGTGAAATCATAATAGTCATGATCAGAGTGTCTGTGTTGCTGGGAAACTGAGAGCTGTCCTGGGCTGCTCCTCAATATTTGCCTTTCATTACAGATCTTTCCCCCCTACTTGTGGAAAAGGAGTTTTAAAGGAGAGAAATGAAGACGACTACAAAGAAAAGTCTTTCTCTGAGTTTTGGTATTTTTTGCAGTTAGCTCTCAGGTCTGGCTGGTAAAAGACATGTGAAGATTCCTTAGCAATGGTGCCCTGCAAGGAGAAACAGCAGCAGCACAGGTAGCATGATGCTTGTTTGTTTGAGAGTATTTTTTGGGGATCCTCATTACTCATTTTTCCATTTTGTCTTCAGAAATTTTGGGATTGGTTCCCAATCAGGCATTGCATCTGCAACCCCTCCATTTCCTGGCACAGACTTTGGCCACTGACCTGCAAACACGTCCTTCAGCCACGCCAACACCTGTAGATCTGCCACGAGCATTTAGGAGCAGCCTTCAAATAAAGCAGCTACACACTCCTGAAAAACCTGCAGCAAAAGTACGTAAGCTTAAAAATAATCACACAAGTGGCGTGTTCAGCTAATCAGGAGTTCCGATTGTCTCAGCGTTTCTGTGCACAAATCAGTTGTGTTTCAGAGGCTGAAGCACGGAGTCGCCACTGGAGCCTGATTACATATTTTAAGTGCTGCCTGATTAAATTAAACTTGGTACTCTTTATGGCTGATTTTGAGCAAATGGGAAAAATCAGAGATGCAATCCAGGCACTTTAAGCGGATCCAGATTTTGAGAATGAAAAATTCAGGACTCAGACCTAGATCCAAGTTCTATCTTGAGGCCCCTGTCTTCAGAGTTGACTGATTCAAAATCTTGCAAGGAAAGTCTCTGGGGTATTCCCCTGTAATAAATTTGTACTTGCTTAGAAATAAGTGACTTAATTCTTAAGGACTCTGGAAGGCTTCGGCACTGAGTTCACCATAACAAAGTGCTAAACCACTGAGTGGTTTCCCTAGACACAGAAATAGGCATCAGAAGGTATTTCATCAGTTCCTACAGTACAACCCAAGCTTTGCAGGTTGGCACACATATTCTCTTTCAGCCTTTTGATTAACTGCATAGTACCAAAACCATACGTATTTATAGCTTGCAGAATTAGATAAATTCTCCAGATGTGGCTTTTAGCTATGCGGAGATGACTGGAGATCAGAGCTTTTGATCTTTAGCCTGACTGAAACCTGCTGCTGATATAAGTCTAGAAAATGATGCAGTGAGGGGAACTGGCCACTCTCACCTTGCCCCAGAAGCATCTCAAACAAAATGTATGGGAAGAAACTTTGTGAAGGATATTTCTATACACACCATTGAGCCTCTACTCCCGAAAGTACAAGGCAGTTTTCAATGACTCTTTTACTCTTAACAACATATTTAAATAGATTGATTTCCTGTTCCAGCTCAGAAATGATTTAAGACTTTTCAGTGCATGCATATCCTCTATGATACACAGAACTGGCAGGAAATGTCATCATGAGCTAGTTTATGGCCTCAATTAAGGCCATTTCCATTGCTCCAGATGTGTAAAGCGGACTTATAGCTGAGTTCCTGGTATAGTGAACTCCCTGATGCATCCTAGGCTCAGCACTGCCAGCTCAATGATATCTTCTTCATGACCCTTGGAAAAAATGATGACTAGCCAGGGAATTGCAAATTTAGACTGAATTCTGGCAACATGAGCACTTTATACAAGTCTTAGCCAGTTAGGCAGATAGCACAGTCTGAAAACCCTTATCTGGTACCACAGGCTCTTCTAGCAACCCCAGCTGCAGAGCAATGCAAAGCACTGTGTGGCCACTTCTGCCTGTCTCTGCAGCTTCATAAACCCCACAGGAAGGCCTTAAACCCTCAGCTCTTTGGGTGATACTGCCAAGAGAGCTCTGACTCCCAAGGCCAAGACTTTCATGAGTTGTTTGCTATAAAAGAAGCTGATAACAAAACAAAACAGAGGCAAAATAAATCCCAAACAACCAACTACAACTAAAAATACTCACTCAAAAACATTACATTCAAACTTCAGTTAAATCAGAGAATGGACAGATTTTCATTAGAGAGAAAAGGCAGAAATGTACTATCATAAAAAGAGCACAAGAAATGCAATTTATTTACTAAATCATAAATTCTTTATCAATATCAGAGGAAAGAACTATAATTTCAAGATTACTGAAAATTATCATAAAGGAATAGCTCAAATACATAAAGGATAATCCAAATTAAAAAGGTAGAAAACCAAACGCAGGCAGCAAGAGACATCAGGGACAACAAGAAATAGTCCTTAAGCCCATTAATAACGTGAGGAAGAGCAAGTCAAAGGTTTGCTCTCCTGAGGGGTTTGGACTAAAGGATCCTTAAGGTCCATTCCAACTCAATATTCTGTGATTCTATGCTTCTATGAATTAATGTCTATTTCACCAATATTCAATAAAAATTAAATAGTGAATAAGATTAATTAATTAATACTAAGAAAAAGAAATATTTCAGCACAGATTAGGGTAAAATCAGGTTTAAAATACTTAAATAAGTTAGAGATTTTGAAATTGGCTGGGGCTGACTTAATCCTGCAGTCCTTGAAAAACTGTAATCTTGGAAGTGTTAATGGTATCTCTGAATTCATGGATGGGCTGGGGTGATACCAGAAGACTGATGTACTGCCTATCTTTAAAAGGTGGGAGAGGTGAGAGGAAAAAGAACAGCAGAATTGTACAACAGTCAGCTTACCCTCAAAAATCCAGAAAAATGCTGGAGCAAATAGCTGCATACCTGGAAAATAAGAAGATGAGCAACATCCAACACAGATTTGCCAAGAACAAATCTTGTCACACTGCTCTAATTTAATTTTAAAAAGCAAAAGGCCATGGGGATAGAAGAAAAAGAGGAGATATCAAATATATTGACTTCAGTAAGGCTTTCGACACACTGATGGTGTTCTGCTTTTTGTCCCTTGCAGAATTTCCCTCTTATGTAATTTCTTAAAAAAAAATCCAGAAGAAAATGAAAATCTAATATTAACCAATTTAAAAGACCCTTTTAAGTTTACCAATTCAATATAATGTATAAAACAGAGGATAAACATTAGAATTTGTGAAGGGTGCCAGGACAAACTTCCCCACACCTCTCAAGAACTTCTTATGAGGGCTCACACCCCTCTGAGGTGATGAGTTGTTTGTGTCTGTGCCATCCATGGACACAAGGAAAGATGTGAGGAATGAGATGTCTTCCCATTGCAGGCTCGCCTTAGGTAAGGAGACACAGCCATCTTCTTTTCTCTTTTTTTTTTTCTGGAATGGGTATTTGGTTGTTGGGGTTTTTTTGGGTTGGTTGGTTTGGGATTTTTGGGGGTGTTGTTTTTTTGTTTGTTGTTGTTTGGTTTGTTAGGGGGGTTGTTGGTTTGTTTGCTTGCTTTCTGCAAGTCTGCTGTTCCCAACGGCTGTTACAAACTTACCTAATGGTGGCCACTGGAAATAGGGAATGGAAAAGGGGTGAGACTGTGAAGAATGAACATTCGTCTTGTTTTTGAAATAAACACAATGCAATAGTGTGGGAGAAGCAAAGATGAGCACAGTAGAAAAAGTCAGCAGTAAGCAGAAAGATAAATGACCAGTACACAGCTTACAAGCCAAAACATGGCCCTCTGGAGCTGTACAGAGTGAGTAATGGGCACTTGCACCAGGCATAATGTGTGGTCTGAGCCCTCTAACCCCTCTGGACTGCTCAGCTGAACTGAAGCCAAGAGCAAGAGTGGTTTGTAGTCTTCTGCAGAACTCAGGTATTGCCCTCAGACTGCTGTTCAGCCAGCACTGTGCCCTTCAGCCCTTATGTGATGTCCTGCTGTCATGCCAGACCCAGCAGCATGCAACCACCTTTTGCAATTTTATCTCCCTATATATTTTTATGGCATCGCCTTCCATCCCGCTCCACCTGTCTGTCCTCATCCCTCTTGGCCTGTAGCTCTGGAGCACACAGCTGCCTCATCATTACCTTTATCTGTAATGAAAAAAGTTTACAATCTCAAAAAGCTCCAAACCCATATGGTTCAACATCTGATTTGTTTCAAGTCACTTAAGTCACAAGTCAAAAACCCTCCCTTGCGCATATGCCTAGGAGTCAGGGTGTGGATTTTCCCAGAAAAAAAGTCTCCTGTCTGCCTTTGAAGGGAGCAGCTTTGCCTTTGATGTAGCCATAAGCGAGGAGCTGGCCTTGTCTCACAGTGTGTTTCCTTCACAGATACCTTGACTGTTGGGCATTATTTACAGTTCATATAGAAAACTAGAAGCAGAGTCTTACAATACATTGCTAACCCTGCCCAGGCTGGATTTAGTAACATCTGAAGCATGGTACAGATGCAGGTATGGGTATTGTCACATTCAAGGTATAGATACTGTCACATATTCTTCATTTTTAAGGAAAGGGAATGTTCTCCCTGTGACAGGCTCCAGGGTCAGGCGTGGGCAATAATGAACATTAATAATCCTGAGCCCCCAGGTCCCCCTCAGCTGGGGACACCCCTCACCCTCTGCCCATGAGCCCATTTAAGCTCAATCCAGAACCCTCCATCTGTCCCCGAGCTGTGTCAGGGAGGTGCTGGGCTCCAGCTCAGCCCCAGCCTGTGCTGGATGTACACCCCCTCCCTCAGGCTCAGATCCATGGACCTTCTGCCATGATGGACCTGCTAGGGAATTGCTGGATGGTGTCTGACCTGGATTACCTTCACTGCATCTCACCTTGACCTGTGGCGTGTCCTCTGAGCTGCCCCATCTCCATGAACTTGCCCGATGATGTGGGCTCTTGGTTGAGCCTGGCTGTGACCTGAGGGTCTGCTCTGCTCCCCTTGCTCAGGCACTGAGGGCTTTGCTGGGTGTGTTACTAGGCTGGGCTCCTGCCTTCCATCTCTGTAAGCACTTAGAAACCTTAAATCTCTCTGTTTAAAATCAAGCTTGGTAAAATGACTTGTGGCAGAGGCTGGAGAACTCAGTAAAATATGACTCTTCCCCAGGACTACAGGGCTTGAGCTGGGGAGATGGTGTTGCCCAGGACCACCTTCTAGCTGGTAAATGAAGGGGGGTTTTTTGGGGTAGGTGGATTACTACTGCAGTGTGTAGTGTGACGTTCTTTTTTGGGTGCAGGAGGGCAATGGGATGTTCAAAGGGATGTGGAGTGTTCAGATTTGCCCAGACCCCAGCCAACACAGGACCATCACACTCTCCCAGAGCCCTGTACTCCTGAAGTACTATGAATCAAAAAAAAAGATAAAAATTATATTTACAGGTGATATGAATGGTTAAAAACACAGGTACTGTGTGTCTAGGTTGTCAGTCTGGAAGGTGTTGCCTGACCCTCTGGAATCCCACCCAAGACTGAAACCCAGGGATGTTGGTATTGCCAGGAAGGGAGGCAGAGTCAGTAACATCTGTGAAGCTGTCTTTGAATGTCTGACGTTTTCCTGAAGAAGGCTATATGATATGGAAATGATGCATTTTATTCTGCTGTGTAATTGAACTGATCAATCCAAATAACTGAGGGTTTATCCCAAACTGAAGTTGAATCTAAATTCTGATGGTTACTGCCGCCCATGGCTTGTTTTTATACTTTGAACCATTTCTGCTGCCTTTGCTCCCCTCCCAAGTCGAGGATTTCTCTGTGAGCACTGCAGACCTGCACTGTTGTCTTGTGATTAGTCAGTCGAGCATTGCTCCCATCTTTCTGCACCTGGTCCACACCCAGTATTTTGTCTGGATTAATCACTAGCTGTAAGTTACAGTCTCCTGCATCCTAACATTGGCACTGAGCTCTGTCAGAGGGGAAAAAAACCTCTTTTCTGATTATTAAATTGTCTACCTGAAGTTGAAGATTGTGTTGCAGCTGAAATGCTGATAAAAGCACTAAATGTGGAGCTGATAATACAAAGCTATAGCAGCAATTTAGCTTGCTATCAGGCAGTAAATAAGACTTACCTGCTATTCTTTGATCAACCTTTTTTCTGTTATGAACTGCATGTGTTGACAAATTATGTCACCAAAAAGAAATCCAGGTCTTTGATAAAATAACAGGAAACACACATGTGCTGGAAGTTTAAAAATGCATTTAGAAAAACTGCTTTAGGATTTTGGATAGGGGAGTCTTGCTTAAGGTGCATGAGGAAAGGCTGGTCTGGACATGGGGGACCAGGAGAACTTGGAGTGGCCTCAAAATCACCCTGACCCCACACAGGTTTTGAGGAGTGTTTCCAGAACACTGGAACTGCAGACACCAGATGTGACTGATTCTGCTTTGGGTTTGTAACAATAAACTAGCGGGTTCTGTAAATGGGTGGGAAATGGATGCTTCTTTAGAGGAGAGGTGCCTCGAAGAGAGCAGCACCGTGCAATACCTCATTGTGATAAGCAACTCTTTAAGGGTGAGATTTGGATCCATAGCTCTGACATGGTGAAACTTTATTATTATTAGAGTGCTAACAGTGGTGCTTAGACATGAGTCTTGGTCAAATTCCAGCTTTCTGAACTGTTTCCCAGAATATTAGACAGAACTGAAACCAATACATTTCCACGGTTGCTTCTTGAAAAACACAGCCAGAGAGCCAAGTGAAACGAGATACCACAACAAGGGAGAAGTGTGAAGCTGGAAGCACAGATTTGGACCTGAACTCCCCCAGAGTCTGGGGGCTTTTAGATCCAAATTCTTCATTTGCTCCATCTCAGAATGTGAGTCTGCCCCTTGCATCCTCCCTGCCTTGAATTGTTCCCAAGTGCAGGAAAGAGGCTGGGAGTCTTTCTGAGGTCAGTTTTTTCTGCTGTAACTGAACTCTGCAGCCAAAATCTCTAAAAGTTGGTTCTTTCATAACTATAGGCATGTGATTGAGATTGGCTTCTGTCAAGTGTGTAAGGTCTCAGACTGTACCATGCTGGGGTCCAGCTGGCTCCTTACCCTGTCTCCAGCAGGCTCAGTCTCACCCTGTCTCAGAGGCTGCAGGAGGATCCAGGAGATGTGGTGGTGGGCATATGCACAAAGGCCTGCTCCCCAGGAGTTTTTCTCTCCCCCACAAACATGTTAGTCTAATACTCAGGGGGACTGGCTCAAAACTTGATCTTTTTTCCCGCTGTGGCTCTGGGTATACAGATATATTTACCCACACAGGACTTGGGGCTCTCCTTCATTGTTGGTGTTTTATGAGCATCCAGGATCTCTTCCAGCAGATCCAACAGCATGCTTTATCAGTTTTGAGTTTGCCTCTTCACCTTAATGAACATTAATTGACCACTAGATTAGATGCTAGGAAGAAATTCTTCCCTGTGAGGGTGGCAAAGTGCTGGCTTCCTAGAGAAGCTGTGGGTGCCCCATCCCTGGAAGTGTTTCAGGCCACGTTGGGGCAACCTGGTCTAGAAGGAAGTGTGGCAGGGGGGTTGGAATGAGATTGGCTCCAAGGTCCTTTCTAGCCTAAACCATTCTATCATGATTAATTGAACAATATTACAGATAAATTACCCTTTATGTAGTAATATATTCAAATTAATAAGAATTAAGCCCAGGCGAATTAAATACGAATCTTTCACATATTTTTCCAGTGGCTCCAGCACTCACTGATCTGAATCCTCATCCCCTTCTACTGAACATTTCCCATGTGAATGGGAGCCACTCTGCCAGAGTAGCACTTCAAATTGACCTTGTCCAGCATATTTTAACCACGGCTGCTCTAGGAGTAAATTAATTTCTCCTTCCCCACTGACTGGCACATGCAGGATGCTCAGGCAGACCCTGCAATTAACAGGGAGAGACTTACAATTCATCTTAATCTCTCTCATATATATTGCTCAATAAATACATTTGATTGCAGCTGTGATGGAGCTGCTGGAGCTCCAGAGGGCTCATGAAATTGGCGTGTTCAGTCAATTTTTAACCTGCAGAAGCACCCAGTGAAAGGTGCAGATCCATTTGTTGGGAAAACAGCTGAATTGGAGAAATGAAACATCTCACTAGGAACAAATATTGTTTGACAAGGTTGGGGGTAGCAAAATACTTTTCACAGTATTTTTCTGCCTGAGGCACCTCCCTTTTGCTGCCAGTATAATATACAGGAGGGATGATGGTAATAGTGGTGAGATGGGATTATTGACAGCTTTCCCCTCTTCTTTCTTCTTTGCCTCTCATCACAGCCACCAGCACAGCATGGGGAAAAAACTCTCAATGGGAAGCTCCTTTGCTGCCTTTTTGATAAATTAACCTACACGGGGGTGATTGCCGTGGAGAAGGAAGGGGATTAGTCCTTTCAAATCCTTCTGATCCTCAGTTCTGCAGGAGTCTGAGATTCCTCTAGAGACATTTTTCACTTGCAGTAAGTGGAGAGGGGTCCGTGGGTTCCTTCCAAAGGTCTAGGACGGGTTACTAAGGCAAGATAACCTATTGCATCTCCTTAGGGGAAATACTGGGGGCTTCTAAGCTGGTGAGGCTGCTGACCACCCCCTCGGGAACGGAGGTACAACCAGGTGGAGCTGTGCCCCTGTCTGGGCCTGCTCACTCCTGCCTCCCGGCTCGGGGCTGTGCTGCACAGACTTGCCAGCTGTGGCTGCCCACAGAAACAGGCTCTTTAACCTAAAGGGAGTTTTGTGATTCCAGACAAGCCTTGCTGCACCACCTGTGCAGGGGCAGGTCTTTCTCCTCCCCTCTCCTTAGAATTCACCCATTTGTTTTGTCTACATTTGCGGGATCTGTCAGGAGAGTCTCTGTAAGTCTGAGGAGTAGGAGGTCACAGATGTGCAGGTTGAGCGCCTTTTTAATTTAGGAAAGGGCTAGAACTGCCGTGGGAAGCCTGGGATGGATTTCTTGTAAAGCTTTTTTGTACCATCTGGGTGATGTGAAGAGGACTTGATGTAACCTGACTTCATGAGAAAGCCAAGAGTCCAGCCCAACAGTGGTAAAATGTCTGTGGTCTCCAAATCTGCCCTAATTTGAACTTGAAAGTGAGCTCCAAAGCCCCGCTGCTTACTTTTGAAACTACAACCTTCTCCTTGTGCAAGTGAAGTTCAAGCAGCCACCAGCTTGAAGGCTCTTAGATCCTCATCCCTGTAAAGAATAAACTCTGCCTTGCCACCGCCCCATTCTGCAGGGGAACATCAGTGCCTGTGGACCAAGCTCTGGGAGGATTTTTTTTAGCTTCCTGTAGTTATCTCAAACCTTCACCTCTAAAATGCAAAGGCTTTTATAGACTTTGTATTCTATTAGTGTAACACCGAATGCCCTCGTTCTTCAGGTATTTATAGCAACTTCTGCAGCTCCCATAATAACTCTTCGTGGCTCAGCACCTCGCAACATGATGTCTTGTTATACCCATTTCACAGATGTGGAAATAGGGCACACAGAAATTAAGTGATTTCTGCTGGATTTCCTATAACCCACTGCAGTGCCTTGACTATAACACCACCTTCATCTGAGTTTCAGCTCAGGTAGGATATTGTGGGCTTCTGCTATTCACTTCATTTAAGATTATATAAAGAGACATAAATACTAATTCTAGAGCAATGCCCTGATTTTCGGCAGTTCTGAGGAACCTCAGATGTCTCTGGACTCAATGCAGACATCCAGGAACTCAGATAATCAGGTTGGGGTTTAGTTGCTTAAATACTGGTGGTGTACTTGCTGGCAGAGCAGGGGATTAACAGGAGGTGGAGGGTTTGATTAATTCTTACAGCTACCCTTGGTCTCAATCAGGAACTGAGCTGCAGAGGAGCCAGAACCAGGCCCTGTGAACCAGGGCAGAAGTGGAGTGCAGGGCTCCCCAGGAGCTGTGAGGGCACACATGGGGCCATGGGATGGAGCAGCAAGGCCCTTCCCCCTGGCCTGATGAGGCTGCAGGGTCTGCAGGATCCCAAACACATTGCTCCCCTCCATGCATCAGTTTCCCCACCCACAAATTATGCATGGTAGTAGTTAACCACCACATTGAAGTGACATACACCTGGACTATTTTCCAGTTTGAGTTTCAGGTCTTTGACTATGTGACAGGAGTGTGATGTAGCGGCTGGACTACTTGGATACTTGATAAGCATGATGTTGTTTTGCAAAGTAATACGGTGATGACACATTATGGACTAAGTTCTTTATTCCCTAACGATGGAGCAGCTTTGGAATGCACTGTGCATGCAGGCAGTGAAGGATGACTGTTGGTCAAAGGGCTGGTGTTGATACAGGAATTTTCCCCTAAGATGAAGGATAAACTGCTGCTGTGGGATGGTTTTATGCCTGCAGAGATGTTTCCTTCCTTTGTTCTGCACAGCAGGCCATCACAAAGCTTGGGCATCACCAAAGTCCCTGCTTTGTTTGTGCCATCAGGAACAACTCTGGCTAATCATAGAATAGAATCACAGAATGGTTAGGGTGGGAGGGATCTTAAAGATCATCTATTTCCAACCCCCTGTAATGGGCAGGGAGACTTATACAGAGCAGGTGAATGATCTAATGAATGGCACTGGGCTGAGCTGGATCAGCAGGTGCTCAGCATCAGTCCCCATCCTCCTCAATAAAACATTCAAAGCTGAACCTTCAGCTTTGTTGAGGAGAGCTTGCCTTGTCCTGAACCACACTGCACTTGAGACTATGTGGGGAAACTCTAGGAAAATGGCTTCTCCCAATAAAACTATATGGGGACAGCCGTTCGTAAGGTTTTCATTAACCTTGCTCTGGGAATGTCTATTACTTCCAGCCACGGTCTCTGGCACTGCTCGGCGCTGAACACACATGGAACAAACCATTCCTGTCCCGAAAGAGCTGGCAGTGCAAAGCTGTGCCTGCTTTGGAGACGTTTGCTGGGGCACACGGACATCAAAGGTCTGCAAAACCTTCCGTGTCAGTGTGTTACTGACTGGCAGGTACCAACACAGGACATTTTAAGAAGGATTACGTTTGGTGCAGCACAATAGTCCTTTATAGCCAGGGCCTTAATGTGCTGCTGGTTCAGGATGGCAATTAGTTGGATTAAGTTGTACCAATATAAACAAAGTATTCATGAGAGAGTTACAGTAAATGGAATGAGCAGAACTTGTCCTGTGCCAGCTGCAGGGGCACTGTCAGGCATTTGGGATGCAGAGCCTTGGGTGTTTGTGGCACTGTGGAGAACATTCACAGCCAAGCCGTGAACATCCACCTGCTGTGGTGGCCTCTGCTGCTAAATAGAGCAGGATGGGGAACAGCAGCACTGCTGGCATCCCAGCAGGCAAGCTGGTTCCAACCCCCAAGCAGGCAATGACAAACACTTCATCGTGGGAAGAGATGAAGGGCTCAGAGGAAAAGGTGAAGCAGCATGGCTAGAAGTAGGACATAAGATCAGATTACAGCTTTGCTGTGTTTTAATTGCATTGTTTAATTCCAGTTTCTACTGCTCTAAGACTAGACATCAAATAGAATGTTAAAATTATTCGAAACCAAGCTACAAGTCTCAACATCAGAATGCCTATTATACTTATCTGTGACCTTTTTAACATTAAAACCACCATATTATTATTATTGTACATTTTCAGATTATTATTAGGCTTCTGAACTCTGCTGCAGCTTGATTTATAGAAACTGCTTAGTCACTGGCAGCAGTGCTGTGCTGGGAGTGGGTGAGATGCTTGCTGGTGTTTCAGCAGAGGCTCCTGCCAAGAAGCAGACACTGCCCTTGACAGATCATTGAGCTGCTGAGTGTTTCCCTCTCATGTAAAACTTCTGGAATAGCTGCAAACCAACCTTCTTCCCTACCAAGAGCAGGGGTGAAAAAACTCAAGGCTTAATTAGTGCATCCCCTCCAGTCCCAACTGTTTTGGGCACATTTATGTTGTCCTTTGCATGAAAAGCAACCTTCTGGTTTGCTGTGCTCACTGCTGGGAGCACTGCTCTGGATTTTGGGGAGGTAGGTGCTCCTGTGAAATTGGGATTTAGGCTTTGGAAGGAGCAGTCTGATGGGACAGAAGTAGTCAGCAATGTGGGAAGGAGCCAGGTCAGGATGGGAGGCGGGGGGGCTCAGCACGTCCAGGAACCAGAGCACTGAAGAGCACATTCAGAATTAAATACAGGGGGAGGGTCCCTGCTGCTTCATCACTTTAATGAGGGTGATGGTTTCTGTGACCCCACTCAAGGAGCAAAGGCTCTGAGCAGAAGTTGCAGGACAGGCCCTTACATGATGGGTGTTTTCCCTGGGTTGTATATACAACAGGGCAGAGCAAATGCTAATAATTTACAACCCTCTGCACAAACCAAATTACAAACCTGTTTCTTTTAGTTATTTGCTGAGTAATGACTATGCTGAGCTCTTTGTACAGTGTAGACAAAATCAGAGTCCTCAGCCCTGCACGCCCTGAACAGGCAGGGAGTGATGCCTTGTTCACCACTGCTTCAGTCAAACTGCATCACCCCCAGTGCCAGTGCTCCAGCAGCCCTACAGGTCTGGCCCTCCAGAGCCCTTTGAAACCTGCAACTGAATTGAACTGAAAATGAAACAATAGGTATCAAACACTTCCATCCTGGTTTCTTTTGAGGACATGTTTCAGCATCAGCTAATGAAGTATTGCCTGTTTGCAACATGCTGGTATCCTGGAGATTTAAATCGAATACTTCAATGAACACACATTGGTTAAGTAGCTTAGCCTTTAGTTTTATTCATGCTGGAGTAAACCACTGCCAGATATTTTCAGGGAGAAACAATGGCTCTATTTGGCAGAGTCCAGTGGATGAAAAGTATCAGAGTATAAAGTCCTAAACTGCTGAAAATAGTGAAAAATAATGGATTGGTTCTTCTCTCCTGACTCAATACCTTTATTTTTTTGACATTTATTTTTTTATTGCCTTTGCTCCTGTAATGCATTGTGGTGACTCTTGTGAAAGGTCTGTAATAATGTTTCATTGCTGTGAAGTCACCAGCTAACCACTACTCATGCTCTGGTCCTACACAGTTATGTATGTTTAGAATACAGCCAGAAATGGGCTGACATTGATAGAACAGGGTAAAAGAAGAGGTGGAAAGAACATAAAAAGCATGTACTGAGGAATCACACACCCAGAAAACAATTATTTATATATCTGTTGGAAATCAGAAAGGGCATGCAATAACCTGGTGGTGTCCACAGCTATTTCATGGGACAGCTGGTGCCACAGCAGCTCACTTCTGTCTTTCTCGTGTTCAAATAGTTGCACTTGCTCACAGATACAATGCTCGAATCAATATTTTCAGGAACTTTGCAACTCACTTAGGCCCAGACCATATCTGGCACTTTTTGCTCTCTCAAAGAGCAAGGCTCACTTCACGTGATCTTGCAGATGTGCAGGGCTGTGTTGCAGGAACAGGGCTGAGCTGGGATGAGGCTGTGGAGAAGGGACGCATTGCTTGGTCCAGCCTTGGCGTTGGTGTTCAGGAGGGAGGCACCACCTCACTTAAACTCCCTGTGCCTAGTTCTCAATTTTCCAGCTTGTTCAGATGCCTGGATGTTGCAGGAAGGACCAGAGAGCCTGTTCCAAGGGACTGGACTTAATTTCCTCTCTTAGCAGGGACATCTGAGCACCATATTCTAAGCAGAGACATCATGGCTTGGCCTAATAATAAACCTATTGACTTAGGGCATTTGGGGGCATGAATTCAATAAATTTGTGTTTTACTGAACATAGCATCAGCCAAGTCCCTTCCAGCCAAAGACCATCTCTTCTGAAGCAATTAGGGCCCTCAATGCAGCAAAATAGAAATTTTAAAACAAAAAAAATGAGTGAGGAGTGCTGGCTTGACAATATTGCACAGTCCTGTCCCAGTCTGCATCCAGTTCTCAGCTATTCTCTGCCTGCAGTCCAACAGTAAAGTCATATTTATTTTCTTTGCTCTGCTGTGTTAATGAAAAAGCCACTTAACAAAACAAATAGAAGGAAGGACATTTGCAACCAATTATGGTATTGCTGATCAGTCACATTGTGCTGGAAATTATACGCTGAAGTCCAGCCCAGGCAGCTGATCAATGACCTGGTAGCTTGGCACCAGTGCACACTATCAACTTAATAAATCAATGTAATTCCAGTCCCCATGCCAGCATATATATGTGTAGTCAATATGACATCAATATTATATAATGATGGTTAAAACTAATTGCCCAAACACTGTGGTCTCTTATCTGCTGTGCTACCCCACCGGAGCCCGACGGTGCTCCAGCAGGCAGGGTGGAATCTGGTTGGCTGTTCCTTAAATATACCCCTGGGCATCACTTAAAATCATGGGTTTAAAGCTCTTTTTTTTTTTTTTGAAACCACAAGGGAAGTCAGCACTCCAGCGTGTCATTCGGGGTTGACCAAATTGCCAGCCAGCTCTCTGCCTCTGGGAGGACATGGTGAGCACGCCGGGTCCTGGCAGGCGCTGCAGGAATGGGGTTTCTCCTTGGTGGCAGATGCACATCTTGGCTGGTTTATGCATGGCTTCCTCTTCTTAATTAGCTCTGACATTTTAGCTGTTGTAATATGGGTTTGGCTTAGGAGTTAAGGCTGAAAACTCAGGGAGTCTTTTGCTGGAAACAAAGTTTGGTTCAAGTACAGGGAATGTGGGAACTGTGTGTAAGCTTTGTGGTGGGCTGGACCAGGGAAACACAGGAGCTTCTGAGCATGCTGGTGGTCACTTGCTCCCATACCTGATACCACCAGTCTCAGTGCTCTCTGCTCTTGTATTTCACTCTTGTCACAGAACCTACAAAGAACACAGAAACTACATGGTTTGGACTTATTAAAAAACTGCAATTTATATTAACTGTTTAGAAACGGCTTTTTTAAGGGTACCTGCACACTGAACACATCCTAATAGGATTTTTGTAAGTGCCTCATCCTCTCCAGCCAAGTTATAGACTCAGCTCCCCACCTCTAATATTTTATACACAATATTTTACCTGGAACCACAGCAACATCCACTTTGGCATATACTCCAAGCCTCTTACTTGGCCATCGCTTCAGCTTTTCTGGGAACATACCTGGCCCTATGTTACGTGGGACCTGCTGTTTGTACCGCATCATGACAACAGGAAAAGGAACGTCTGGGCAGTACAGACCCACCTTGTCACAGTAACTTTGGTTGTGTCCTCACACCTCAGCTGCATTTCTCAGATTCATCTTGTGCTGGAGCCACTGGAAAGATACGCAAGAGATTTCTGTCTCTTTCCTCTGCGCTTAATTCTTATTAATTCAAGTGTTGCACTACATAAAGGATATTTTAACTGTAATATTGATTAATTAATCATCAATGAATCATGATAGAATGGTTTGGGTTGGAGTGGCCCTTAAAGCACATCTAGTTCCAATAGCCTGCCATGGGCAGGGACAATTTCCACTATCCCAGGTTGCTCCAAGCCCCATCCAAACTGGTCTTGAACACTTCCAGGGATGGGGCAGCCACAGTTTCCCCGGGCAACCTGTGCCAGGTCCTCACCACCTTCACAGGGAAGAATTTCTTGTAATAACCAACCTGTGTCAGTTTGAAGCCATTCCCCCTCGTCCTGACACTCCAGGCCCTCGTCTGATCAGTCTGATCTCCTTTCCCCCTTTGCTGTGTGCCAGTGCCAGCTGCAGTTCACCAGTGGTTCCCAGCTCTGCTGTACCTTTCCTCAGGGAATGCTCTGTTAGCAGTACATGCTTATATTCTGGGAGCATGTACAGGAATTGAGCCATGGCTCTGTGAGGTGCTCTGCAAAAGTGAATGGAAAAAGGCAATCCTTGCCCTGAGTGTCTTATATTCTGCAGGCACTAGGAACCAAGGGGATACAGCACAGGCACACACACAAAATATATGTGTGTGTGTGTATGTATACATATGATATATATAAGGCAATGATCTTTCTTTGGTAGCATAATTTGGTTTGCCTAATGCTTAGCTGAGAGAAGAGGTAGGGAGCAAGGAAAGAAGGGAAGAAAATCCTGGTTCATGTTGCCCAGCCAGAGCCGAAGATGAATTAGGCTCGTTTTTTTGGCAGAAGTGAGTTGTAAGGATAGTTTTGAAGGAGGAGAAAGGAGTGGCTGTTCAGATTTTATCAGGAAGGTTTTCCCAGGCTTAAAAGAAAGCTGGGCAGAATGTGAGTCTGTGCTTTGGGAAGGAGCTGACAGAAGGATTACAGAGCCTGGTGGGGTAAAGGTTGCGGGCTGGCCGTATGTGGGCAGGTTATTGGTTCAGCCAGGTAAGAGGAGATGTGCAACGGTAACAGAAATAAAGAGCAGAAGGCAAGAAGCTCGTAAATTATGTAACTGAAGGACTGGTGTGGTTGTGGAGTGAATTGATGTGGCTTTGAGGGTAGCTGCTAAAAGTGAAGTTTGTAATAATTGATGTGAGAAGAGGGAGCCTTGAAGGAGATTATTAAAAAAAAAAGTTTTAGACACGATAAAAAGAGCAAATTTCAGACAAAATTCCAAAGGAATTCAGCCTGGTATCACTTGGGTGAGAAGAAAATGGGGAAAAGAAGGAGGATGGCAGCAAACAACTTATTCCTGACTGACTGGGGGCGGGGGGGCATGGAAAACAGTGACTGAGCTGCTCCATAGAGCTCTTGCAGTCTTTTTGAGTCATTTGGGTATTTGCCCAATTTATTTTTTGATTCATGGATTTTTTTTTTTTTTAATATATATATTATTACTGATTCTGGTAACTTACCCAGTGTCACAAAACATTGGTGACTTTGGGTGTACCCAGCCTCGTTCTTCCTCATGGGACACCAGCTTCACACAAACTTGGTTTCTTTTGCTGTTTCCAGAAGTTCATAGCAGAAAAACACTCAGAGAAAATTTTGTCTTGTGGTGGTTTATCCTTTATAACTCTGGCCATCACTCAAATAAAAAAATGGCAGTGGTCTGTGGAAAAAAAGAAAAATAATTGACAAATAGATTCTTACTTATGTTCTTCCAAACCACCAGAGCAGTTTACCATTCCTGGGAAAAGATGCAGTCAGGCAATATTTCCCTTAATGTCAGAATGCGGAATAATGCTTAGATGAATCTTTCAAAGACGATACTTTTATATTTGTCCTGTCAAATGGAGAAGATAATCAGCTTTTCCTTACTCTTATCCTAAATATTTACATCTAGAAATTTTATCTAGATTTGTTTTCCTTCCTTAGATTGTTTGATTTGGAAAAAAATGGGGATTTTAAACTGATTTGTTTGTTTGTTTATTTGTGTTGGAGTATAAAACCAGGATATAGAAGAATTGGAAATGGGTTGGGGGATTTATCAGTTACACTTGGAGGACATCATATCTCATTATGGTATGACAGGAAGAAGGTGTGAAATCCTGGATCCAGTAGCATCAGTAGCAATACTTCCTTTAGTTTTCATCACTTTTATTAGATAAGAATAATAGAATAATTTGTCCTCTTTCAAGATTTCTCCAAAATCAGTGACTTCTTTTTGATCCTCTTCAAATTAGAAGCTGGTTTACTCTATTTGAGTTCCCAACCACACCAGCAACAACTGTGTTTCTACCTGGAGAAACCTTCCTCACAACTTTGGCTCAGGGTTTGCTTGGGTTTCCCTGCGGAGATCCCAGCTCCTCACACAGGTGGGGTGGGATGCTGAGGGGAGTGCAGCTCCTGATCTCTGCCAGGTGACACGGGTCACGCCTGAGCTCTGTGGCCTTGCTGTAGAGGGAGCAGCTCTGTGTGCTTGAGGCATCTCCTCCTGATGGGGGAGGCATCCTCCTCCCCCGAGGGAGCTGTGCAGCCAGGAGCTCTCCCGAGGCTTGCAGGAGTCTCTGTACCTGCCCACACGTGCTGTGACAGACATTTCCTCTCAACAGATGGCTGGAGGGGGAGTGATGATGAAGGTGAAGTGATGCAGTCTCAGACTCTGGGCTGCACCAAAAGATGCAGCTCCCGAGGCTCCAGTGTGACCAGTGAACCCGCAGATCTGCAGGAGCACTGTCTGCCGAGAAACACGGCCCCGAAGGAACGCTGTGGCTGTCCTCGGCCTCGGGTGGCAGCACAGACAGGCGTTTCCAGCAGCCTCAGTTCCAGCTCCTGGCTCTGCCATCGCAGTGACAGCAGCGCATTCGCAAGAGGAGCCGCTGGGTGAGTAATACCTGCCTCTGCAGACAGCAAACCCTGCGAGCGCTCTGTGGTAAACCCGCTGCTGCGCTGGGCAGGGAGGATGCACTTTACTCCGAAAGCAGAAAGCAGAGGATGAAAGGCTCTGTGGCAACGGCTGCGCTTTGAAAGGGCTGAGCCCAATCCTCTGCACAAGCAACTGTTTATTATCAGTCACTGATCTCCAGAGCGCTCAGTGCCCCTGCCTGCAGGAAGGCAGCCGGCACACACCGCGGCCTCGCAGCCTGTTGCTGAGTATCTCAGTCTTACTTCAGCAATATTGCTGTTAATTGCAATACAACAGGGGATTTAAGGGATTCACCTGTTTCAGTCGCTTGTTCAGGTGGGCTCAGGGTGGTACACGGTGAAAGCAACAAACTGAAATGGCTGTATTCGCCCAGTTCCTAAGCTACAGGTGTGCAGCGAGGCAGACCTGTGCCCGTCAGCACAGAACTGTCTAAGAATTAACCAGACTTGCACCTTCCCTATCTGTCTGTAGATAAGAGCGTTACCTCAGAGCCAGGCAGTGGATATTGCTGACAGACTGAACCTGGGTGCTGGGTAACTCCTGACTTTGACCTTGGCCACTTATATCACTGGAGCAAAATTCTGCATGCTTCTGTTTGCTTACATGGAGATAAGGATACTGGTCTCTGGATTAAAAGTGTCATTAAGGAGGCACATTATGATTATAATTATTATTTTACAAGCTGAACAGTGTCCAGAAACTGGCAGTGCTGCTGCTGACCTTCTTCAAAGAGTGTGTGCCTTTGCAAAATGCTGGAAGAAACTGTACAGGAGGATTTTCTCATACATAAGCTGAGGAAAAGGATTATCTGTGAAACAGCCAGCAACTTTTATTTACTGTGAAAATCTGAGTCTCAGTCTCAATTTCCCATCAAGATAAAATGCAGGCATTTGGTTAAAATGGTAACTTAATGCTCCAGAGGTTTAATTACCACCACTCTATAATCAAAATCAACAGAGTGCAAGCTGTAGCTCCCAACTCCAACAAGAAATGCAGCTTCCCACAAAGCAGTCAATAAAAAGAAGATATATAGCATGTGCTTGGATTTTGTGGTCCTTCCCATAGCTGAACTTGCAAATCTGCTATTGCTAATGGTTTTCTTTCAAACCTCATCTTCTTCCTTAGCTTTTATCAAACTCCAGAGCTCCTTATTTCTACATTTTAACTTTCTCTGTGTATAATATCTATATACATGGTACTGAATGAAGGGAGTTCACAGTGCTGGAAGCTAAATTTCAAATTTTTTTTCCTGTACCAACAGAAAGCACTGAACTAGTCTCAATGGTACCAATTATTGAAACTTTATAAGGGCGTTGGTTGGAAAAAGCGTCATGAAAGCAGGTATGTCCTCTGGGCTGGGGTGGTGTGATCCCTGGGGTGGATCTCCACAGATCAAAGGATCCATCTTCCTCCACTGCAGTTCCTGGCCTTTTCCTTTAAGGTCTCCAGGACTTCTGGATCATAGGACCTGCTTGGGTCTTGCTTAGGGCAGTTTTCCCTCTGCAGCCTAAGATTTCTTTTCTCCAGTGCCTCTTCCCAGTGCATTTTCTGAATGAGGTCATTGTGCTGTGCCAACTGATGATCCCTGTGAAAACTGCACATGCTCTGTATTTTGTCTGTTCCCTTGCAAGTTGGGTTTTTGTGAGCAAAGCCTTTACCTGTCCTGCAGCCATGCCCCTGCCAGGCACCAGGGCAGCTGTAGCCAACCAAAGGTATCCAGCATGGGTTCTGTTAACAACGCAGCCCTCTGCCCTCAGTCAGGGACTGAGCCCTGAATTTACATCCTGGGATGCTCCCAGTTGCTGCAGTAGCAAACACAGAAGCTGCTCTCCAAAAAAACTTTGCTATGGTTTCTGCCCTCTAAGCAAGGGTTAATTTTGCTCCTCCTCATCATCAGCCCCCCATAAAAAGCAACACATTTTGTGACCTGCCCCTACTGACTTGTGGAAATAAGAGATACCCTATTAACAAGCCTTGTCCAAACAGTGTTGGACTGGTTAGTGCCAGCACTTTCCATCCAGCACTACTATTTGTTTTACCATGCTCTTAATCTTAGAAATTGAATTGAGTCTGATAAAAGTGACTTCCTGAATATTGCATAACAGTTTACGTCTGTCAGGAGGGAAGACAAACAGACCTGACCTTGAACCTCCCAGCAGGTAAAAGCTTCCAAAAGTCTGAGCAGGGGCTCCTTGTCTTCTCACTGTCCTGGGACAGCAATGAGGCTTCCCTGGCAGCCATTCTCTCCACAAAAAAAAGTCTGGAAAATGCTTTGGAACCTCCTCTGGGACCTGAGAATCCCCTGGAAAGAGCTGCAGCAGGAAGGCAGCTTCATGTTCTCGCTCCAAAAAGGAGGCAGAGGAGAAATCCTGTCCATATCTGGCAGGGTTTAGCCTCCAGGGATTAATTAAAGGCTTTTTCAGTTTTTCTTTCAAACCTCACAACATTCATCCCCGCCTCACTGAATAGGGAAGAGGGAGAGGCATTTTCTCTGGTGAAGCACCAGCCTGTTTCAATTTTCAGTTTTACATTGCAGTAATATGCTTTTCCTAAGGGAATACCACAGGAAGGGCAAACTTTGGCTTCTCACCATTGGAACTTACGTCATTAAAATGAGCTGGAAATCTGAGCAGCAGGCAAAACAAATTCCCTAAACTTAATAATTCCCCCTTTCCTTGGTGCTTCTGTCCCCTCTTCCCTGCCCATGGGCAAGGCAAATGGAGGTGTTGGCAGAGCCAGTGTGGAATGGGGAGCAGTGAACCAGGAGTGGGTGATGATGCTACAGGAGCAGGGAGGTGTCCTGCATCTTCTGAGCTGCTGGCACTGCTGGGACTGGGACTAACAGAGCTCTGGGGCAGCAAAATCCTTTCTTCTATCACTCAGGCTTTTGGTGATGGCTGCAATGGGGGCAGAAGGTGCCACCTGGCTCTCAGGACTCCCTGTGAAACATCTGGGGTCTTTTGCACAGCTTTCCCACTACCAGAAAAGCACAGGGCTTGGGAGACTCTGGGTTTTGGGCAGCATCCTGAGGAAGCACCTCAGCTCCCAGCTCAGCCCACCCCGAGCATGTGCGTGGAGCCCTGCAGAGCCCCCAGCTGTGCCCTGGCTGCAGTGTTTGTTTTCTGACCCCATTACCTATTCCAGTTTGGATTTCAGCTGCTTAGGCTTGATTATTTTAAACCCCTCTATCTGATTATCAGCAGCCCAGCCAGGCCAGATATGAAGCTTCCTGGGGGATCCCCAGCAGTGTTGCAATAGGATAATTTGCCTCTCATTCATGCTTCTGAGGGGGTTGGTCAGCTGAGAGGGCAGGGGGAAGGGTCACGGGGATATTTCAAACAGGGAAGGCAGCTCCCCGTGCACCCCCTGTGCCACAGCCTCGCAAATCTCACACTGTGCTGCAGGATGGAGTACCCTGCTGTCGTGGGCGTGTGGGGAAATGGTCCTGGCAGGCGCCCAGCACCCCCAGGAGATCTCAGTGACACCATGGCACACACTAACCCACGCTGGCACGGCAGGATGCTTCTGGAAGCAGAGCAGCCCAGGGACACACTGGTATGGCAGGATGCAGCAGATTGGTACCCAAACCAGGCATCCCTGTGCAACCTTTCCAGAGCTGCCTTTTTGGTTTTCTATTGTTGTCCTTAGAGCTGTTTTCCTCCTCCTCCCCCCAGCAGGATGAAGAAGCCTCCAGCTGGCCTAGGAGGCTTATCAGCTCTGTCTGGCTGGGTGTTAACAGTTTATTTGCATAAGTACCTGTCCCCGTCATATGCCGCTTGCCTTTGTGACTCACTGTAGTTGTTTATTTTTCCTCCAGCAGCCAGGCTCGCGGCTGCTGCTCCCCGAGGAATGCCAGGGCAGATGCCACCACCCCAGGGCACCACGGGATGCCTGGCACGCTTGGGCCAGAAGCTCACCCTCCCTGGCTCACTGCTCCTCCTGCCCTGCGGGACCAGCTTGGAAATTAAATGTGTAACTGGTCGGGTCCTATTTTCTCCTGGCTGTCAAGATAAAATTAAATTGAACCCCCCCTCCCCATTTCACACCTCGGCAGCTGTCCCTGGCTGGGGAGAGCAAGGCTTCCCCTGGGACCACGGTCCCAACTCCTGTTGCAGGGAAGAGTGATGCATCTGGGTCGAGGGCTGGGTGATGGGTAGCTGCCTCCTCCCTGCTGACAGCGTTCACAGAGTCACAGAATGCCCCGAGTTGGAAGGGACCCACACGGATCATCGAGTCCAACTCCTGGCCCTGCACAGGACAATCCCAGAAATCCCACCGTGTGCCTGAGGCTGTTGTTCAAACGCTCCTAGAGCTCTGTCAGGCTTGGTGCTGTGACCTCTTCCCTGGGGAGCCTGTTCAGTGCCCAACACCCTCTGGGTGAAGAACCTTTTCCTGATACCTTCATTTTAAAGAGCTGAGATCCTTACAGCCTTTTCTGAACTCAGGTCTCGGCTCCAAAGGCAGAGGCAGAGTGTAACCTGCCAGACCAACCCCTCAGGCTGTGCTAAAGCAAGCACTGTACAGCTCTGCTCCAAGTGTTGGTCGTGACCGCGGAGTCACTTCCTCACCAGGAGCCAAGTGATCTTGTTTCTGCTCATTAGCTCTGAAAGGTTTTTCCATCCATAATAAGAAAGTCATTAATGTTAAACTTCCGCTGCCAGGTAGGATTGATTTGAAGATTGTAACCACTATAAAGGGGGTATGCGTTGCATATACAATGTGTTAAAGTCCTGGCATGCAGGAATTGTTGCTTCAATGGTTGCCTGTCATCTGTGGAGCTCACCAAAGCTCATCCATGGAGCTCAGGCAGATATAGGGTTGCTCAGCAGCCTGGAAGGGCTAGCGAAGAGTGTCTACTTTCAAAGGGAAAAGGTAAATTCAAATCAGTAGTTGGTACATCCTCTGCAGAAGGGCTGTAATCCTATCCTAGATGTCAGAAGTGGTGATCTAGCAGCTCCAGGCTCTTGTTGCTGTGATATTTTATAACATGGTGCACTGCCTAGAGGTCCTCAGTGCTCACAGATGGGAAATGCTCAGTGTGGGATCTCCTTTGCAAGGAGCTACCAGGACTGACATTTTCTCCTGAATGTGGCCCAGAAACCTGGGTGTTGCTGTGTGGTGTATTCTGTTTCCCCTCCATGGCTGATGTGTCAGTGAATCAGCTGTCCATCCACCCAGCCACTTCTTGTATGTAGAAGTTATTTTAGACATATTTTTGGCGTTCATCATATCATTCATCATATAAAGTGCTTCTGACAATGCACCAGCTGAGCCGTGCCAGGTGTGTGTAGCTCCTCTGACTGGGAGATGGGATGGATGGATGGATGGACGGCCGGACGGACGGACGGACTTGGTGAGAAGAGCAAGGGATTTGGCTCAGCCCAGCACATCCAGCCTCAGCTCTCACTGTGTGATGTCACAGGGCAGACCAAAGTGTGTGAGGGATAAGTGAGTATGGAAAGGCAGATAACCAGCAATTTGCTATGAGTATGGTCATTGAAGATGATCACTGGGTTTGGTTTGTCCAACGAAAAATGCAGAGAGAGAAAACAGAGAAAGAAGCAACCCATACACCACATGAACCATACAAAAAGTGGTTAAAGGAGCACAACCACAGAAAGATAAATTCATCCAGGAGAAGCCAGGAGAGTGCTGCAGGAATCTCATTATAAATATCACGTTAAGTTGTATATCTCAAGAAACCCTGACGTTCCATCTTTATCTCTTTTCCTTAAATGCATTAGCAGCTGACTTGTCCTTCTGGCTACTCTTGGGTTTTTCTGAGTTGTTGTTTCCCATTCCATGTGCTTCCCTCATCCAGGCTGGGTTTGCTGCTTGGGAACACTGATGGAGTGTCCATGTCAGCCCTGCTATGGTTAAAACCAACCCTGTAAGCAAACCCTCATAATTTTATTTATCACTTTCGGATGAGATAATGATTTTCCACTTTGAAAAGAAAGCTCGCTACTTCAACGTTTATTTTCTATCAATGCCTTGGCATTTATATTGCAACAGGAGACTATTCAGTGACATTATCTGATAAATATCGTGTTATACAGCTGCAATTTACAATGCATATATTTTTAACGGTGCTTCTAAGCTAAATTAAATGCTTCTAAAATATGGTACTTAAGGAAAACAAATGTCTGTTCTAGCGATTTTGTTTTCAGGGTACACTATTTCTTAAAAACCAGATACCATCTTCATCCTGTCAGGCAGTAAATTATGCACTTGCACTTTCATAAACTCTCCCCTTGGGAACTTAGTCAATGAAATGGAAATGTCTTTTTCACACCCTCCAACTCCACAGAAATACAGGGAAATAGCCAACTTGGTTATAAACTGAATATCTAGAGGGAATCCATATAAAATGTGGATTAATGCAGTCCTGATGTATGTATTGTTTAGCATATGTACCATTCACTCAAATGGTGCATTGAGTTGTGACTGGGATCATTAATGTCTCCCATTTTTTTTTTTTTAATTGGGAGAGTAATTGCATGTTCTGTGGTGGGATCTGCAGGTAGGAAGACACGCACTGGCACTGGACTCTGAACCTCCCTCCCATGCTGGGACACCTGCAGAAGGAAAGCTCTGCTGGCCTGCTCAAGGAGTAAAACATGATGGCATTTACACCTCGGTGGGTCTTTCCTGGGTTGTGGGGTGGGAATGGGCAGGACAAGGGCTTGCAATGGCGTGTCCTGCCTGTGGGATAGCCTTTCACGAGGGAGAACTGAGCTGCTGAGGTAGCTGAACTCGATGTTCCTTGTAGGTCCCTTCCAACTGAATTATTCTAAATCTACTTGTATTTTCACCATCCATCACCCAGAACCACAGAGTTTTCCTGTAGCACTCCAATGTCTTCATATGAAGCCCTATGTGGTCCAAGGAGTTGTGTTCCCCTCACCGCATTGCGTGTGGAAAAGGCAGCAAAAAGGCAGCAAAGCAAAGAAAGCCGGGAAGGGAGCTGCAGGGGCGTCTGCTGAGATGCCCAAGGATCCCTCGGAAGCAGGAGGAGCTACAGCAGCTCTCCTGTCACAGGAAGGGCACTGAAGCTGTTCACCTGACCACTGATGGTCCTAATTTTTCCTAAACTCCCCGTACGAGCCCTCTAAAAGCCCCAGCTCTTCCAGTCTGGGGAATGTGTGAAATGCATTGTATGAAATGTGTTAGATGCGTTTGGCAATAGCAGCAAACTTAGAGAAAACAGGAAAATCAACAGCAACAAAAAAAGAATCTTGAAATTTGGAAGAAAAATGCAGTGCAAACTCCACAAGAACGTGAGTATCTTTGCACAAAGCCACTTATGGATGCATTCCTTAAAGGTAATCCCTTCAGACTGAGCAAGGCTGCCATTTCTTTGAAAGATATTAAAGCAGCTGTTGCTAGAACATGGAGAATTACTGAGCTATCTGTCAAGGGATGGACATTTGTAAGGCTATATCTACTTTTTTTTTTTAATTTACAGTTTATTTTGATACCAAATTCCCAGCTACTGAAGGTAATTGAGACTGCAAACAAAATGTCACTATCCACTGATCTGCCAAATCAAATTTTTTCTCCTGTAAGTACAGTGTTTTTCCTTAGCTTCAGAGAGGAAAAGTATTATGCAGAATGAATGAGAAAGAAAAGGGATTAGTTTATATAATGACCATAGCGGCCATCTCTCCCTTGATCTGTCATAGTTCATTCTTGAAGATGGGAATGATTATTATTGTAATTTAGAACAGAGCTTGTTCATTTTCCTTCTGCTGCATCTGCTTACTACTCTCCAAATTAACACATATTTTAATAAAAACTAAATATCCTGACTATAGCTGGGATATTAGATGACTCCAGTTGGGATATGGATGCAGCAAGATTTTTATCATCCTTGTGTTCCCCTCCTGGAATGACTGCACTGCCCTGATCCTCGAAAGGAATTAAAACAGCCGTGAGGCTATTTTGATGACTTCTGCCTACCAGAGGCCTCAAAAGAGGGCATCTAAGGCAGTAAATTAGCAGCTGTGTGTCTCCTGTGCTGTTTTCAAGTTGTGTGGTGTTTCTGAGGGATCTCTAGGAGCTCTCTGTCACTGGAGCAGCTCCCTGCTCAGTGATGGTCCCCCCACACCCAGCACCAGGGCTGGGTGGGTGTTGCAGTAGGAATGGGCTAAGGGAGCTGAGCTTCCCTCGTGGTTTTTTCACTAGCTAATGTCAGAAAATAGAATGTTTCTGAGGTCTTCAAAATGACACTGGAGTTTAGCTCTCTTTGGGGACTACTTGCATGCCCATGGACCTGTCCCATCTGTGTGGTGCTCCTGTGCTACGATAAACAAATTTGATGCCAACATGGCAACTGGGCTTTCCCCCTTCTCTCTCATCTGCACTGAGATTTTCACTGGTCTCAACCCTTACTGAGAGATTTTTTTAAACCAAAGTGTTGAACTATTTCATATGCTTGTTCTTCTGAAGTTGCTTTAACACTTTTGTAGCTCTGAGGTGAGCCAATTCACCCCTAAAATCGGGGTATTCACACCTAATCACTCCAGCACGATGCTCCTCCAAGGTGGGAAAGCAGCCATGAGGTGACAGCTCTGCAGAATTTTGGGGTACTCCGGGTTAGTGATGGGATTTAGCTCTGCAGAACTTATACAAAACTCACAAGAGACTGTCCTTCAAAACATCTGTTAATTCTACTTGCATGCTCATCATCGAAAGGCTGCCTATATTTTTCCTTTCAGGTTTGCGAAAATAAGCACCAGTGAACGAAGATGAAAGAGAAATATTGTTGGTTTCTTCCCTGGAGATCGTATTTCTTACTTGTTGCATAACTGCTTATTTTAGCATCAATCAGCCAAGCCTTTGTTGTGCAGACAATTCTGTCCTTTTAAAGGATTTGTGCAGTATTGTTTCTTCCAAAATGCTTTTTTTGTTGTTGTTTTTATTATTAGATTTATTTCCTCTCTTAGCAAATGCCAACTGACAACACCCTGTCAGAGCTCTATGTCATACTATGTAAACTGAGTGTTGTATATAACATATACATGACCTTTCTGGAGAACCATCCATCAGGTGCTGTCACTGTGTCACGTTCCTGCATTTGTACACAAGCTGTGTTTAAGTGTGCATATACGGTATCCAAAAATCTGTTAAGGGGAGTCACTCAAAATGCAGAAATGTCCGAACTCTTGTCAGTGCAACTTCATCTACACCCTTTTGTTGAAGCAGAACAAGACTTTAACTGCATGTCCAGACACTCTTTTCCTTCTGCATCACTGTGTGTGCAGTGAGATGGTCAGCGAGGGGCTCAGCAGTGCCTATTGTTCAGCACAGGAGCCTAGGCAGAGCACATTATTCAGCACATTATTCACATGTCTGACCACTTTTGGATTTCACAGCAATAGAAAATACAGCTCCAATATTTCTCTGTGAAGTTTTCGAAGCAGAGCAAGGTGTTCATGTTCTGGATGGTAAAAATGTACTGAGGTTGCAACTAGGCATGCTGTGGACCTGCCATGCAGTGCTGTGACCTTCTTTAGAAGTGTAGTCCAGAAATCCCGAAGAAATGGCCCGGAGGGTGGTAAGGCTGTAGCATCTGTACAGGACCAGAGCAGGGACCTGCAGGTTCCTCGAAAGACAGAATTATTAATTTCCTAATGGCTTTTTCTTTCCACTACACTGCCTCAGTGCTTCAGCACTTCCATTAATCCTCCCCAAACACTCGTTCTGAAGACGGGTCAGAGTGACACATGGATGGATTAAGGTCAGTTTTGACTAATTCAAGGTACTCCATCTGAAAAGCGTAATGTCTGCATTTTCAGAGCATTTAACAGGATATAGCACTTCATACATGCAAGCACAGCACCCACTGCTTCCAGCTGCACAAAGATGGATGTCAGCAATTCAGGGTAAAGGTTTCCAGCCACGCACCGCAATGTGGGCAATACAGCCATCAGCAGCCAAAAGTTTGGGTTAATGACTTGTTAGTGTTACAAAGCCTGTGGCAAGGGCACAGAAAGAATCTGCTTCTTTGGGAGAGTTTTATCCTCTTCTCACAGTCTGACTGTGTCTTGCAGCCCTTGCATCGCTTCTTGGGCAGTCTTTGGGTATGCAGATAAGATGAGGATCTGGCCAAAATTAGTTTCCTTTGTGACTTACAGAGCAGATCCATGGTGTGCAGGTGTCACAGAGAAATCAGATTGTGGCAGTGTAACTAAGAACTGCATTTGAGTATGTGTGCACAAGAAAATCTCCAGAAACTGGTATGGAATGCCTCACTTTGGACATTTGTGATGTCCGGACCAGGTAACACAGTGACCTTCACAACATCCCTTCAAGGCAGCCTGTGCTGTAGATGAGGTGGGATCTGTAGGTGAAGTCCTGTTAGGGACTTAAAGACAGGGGCTGTGCTCATGAATCCCATTGCTCTTGTAATCCCAGGAAAGGCTTTTTAGCCAGGAGCTGATGCTTCCTGTTCTCTGGGGGGCTGCTGAGAGGGCTCTGAACACCTGACACAGCAGGTGCCCCAAGAGCAGCATCTTGAGAGATTTCAGCTGCCAGAACTGGGCATGTTTTTTGCCGTGTAGTGAGTTGCTCTTCAAAACCCAGTAACATGACCAATTTGGGTGGGTTTATCTAAAAGACCACAAAAGGCTGCTTCATGCCAAATTTCAAGACCCTGTTTCCACTGTTAGTCCTAAGAACCACAGCAAGCCCAAGAATGACCAAAGTGATGCTCTTTTCCTACTCTGCTTTCATCCTTGGAAGTGCCAAAGAACTTGGAATGTTCGGAAAACATCCAGCACAGGCTGCCAAAGCAGAAAGTCGCTGCCTAATTCATTCAAGTTTGGTAATTTATAAGGAGCCACAACAGGGATGTATGGTGGGGAGCATCTGGCTATTGTAGCTCCAGTTCCTAATGGTTTATAATCGGCAATTCACAGTTTTAGAGCTGACCAGTTTAACGAATCGTGAGAGATGATGGCAGATTGTCACTGAAAGAGAGTCTTTAACTTGCATGTTAATCTTCTGCAGCAATGGTTTGAAACAGTGCAAGCCAACTTCTGTAGGGCCGCTGGGAGTTGGGGAAGATGTATGCTGTACATCCAATTATTATTATTATTTTAATTTAAGAAACCGCTTCTATCCCGACAGCACTGCTGTCGTTGTTTTTAATCCTGCGGAAAACAGCTGGCAACAGGCAGCCCTGAACCACCCAGAGCCCAAAACACTCCTTTGGGGAGCGCACGGCGGGGTCACCCTGCGCGGAAGGCGGGGGGAGCCGCGCCGCTCCGCACCTCTCCGCGGAAACTCTGCGAAGTTTTTTTGGGTGGAACACACACGCACGGGGCGGGGGGGCTCTCCTGCCGCAGCCGCATCCTCAGCCCCGCCGCTCCTCGCCCCTCCGGAGTGGCCGCGGTGCCG
>VZTJ01004259.1:402050-508336 GCA_013397795.1 Orthonyx spaldingii | reverse complement strand
GAAGCACCGCCACCATTATCCGTCCCCGCTCCGAAAGTCGCTTCCCCGCCTCCCTGCCGGAGCCGGAGCCCGGGCGGCGGCGGGGCGCGGAGCGCCGGAGGAAGTGCGGGGTGAAAAAGAAAGAGAAACAGGCGGGCAGGGCTCGCCCGGCCGCGGCGGAGCGGCCATCTCGGCTGGGAGCGGGGCCGCATCCATGGAGTTGCCGGGCGGGCGCTCCTAAGGAGGGCCCGGGCGGCACAGCCCCGGCAATGACACCGGATTGAGCCGCCGAGGGGGCTCTCCCGGCCGGGGACTGCGGGAGCATCCCCCGCCCCCGCCTCCTCCCGCCCGTCACCCCAGAGACCGGCGCAACTCCGGGCGGACACTCCTGGCCAAGGTAAAGGCTCAGCGGGGTGGCGGCGGGAGCTGGCTGGGTTTGCAGCGGATGGCTATTTTGCAGCTCCCCCTGCTTTTGCTGTATTTACGTCTTTTTTTTATTATTATTATTTATTTTTTCCCCTCCCTTCCCCGGCTGCCGGGCGGGGGATGTGCAGCATTCGCGGGGCGGATGGCGCACGGCGGTCACTCTCCTTTGGAAGTGCGGGAGGGTGGCGGCGGGGACGTAAACAAGAACTTTTCGAGGCTCGGTTCGCCGCTTCGCCCCTTTATTCCCCGAATTAATGACTGCGGCAGCGGCTCCGCGCCCTGCCCTGCCCGCCGGCAGCGGAGGGGACGCCCCGCGGGGCTCGGNCCCGCCGCCTTCGCCCGCCGCACCGCGCCGCGGGGTCCCGGGGCTGCCGGGCGCGGAGGCACCGCCGCTCCCCGCCGCGGCATCTCCGCGCTCGGAAACATCTCGCGGCCCCCCGGGCCGCCCGCCCTGCTTTCCCCGGCCACCTGCGCGCTCCCCGCGCTCCCTCCCGCATCTCTCGGGGGAGCTCCCGGCCCTTCCCTACCTGCCGAGCCCGTCCCGGCCGGGATGCGGGGCTGGGAGCGCCCCCCCGGCTGCCCCGTGCCCGGGGTAGGAGCAGCGGGCTGGAAGTTGGGAAGCACTGCAAAGGCGGGAGGCTGCTGAATTGTCAACGTCGGTTGCGATTAGGAGGGAGAAAAAAAAAAAAAAAAATCTCCGTACCTATACGTTTTGAGCGCTTTTTGAGTGGGAAGAGAAGGATGGTATGGCTTTCACAGGGAAAATTCTCAGTGCCTTCTCAGCCCCCACAGTGAAAATTGTTTACTGAAGGGCTTGAGCCAGGACCCCCCCGACCGCTGGGACATTTCTAAGAGGAGATTTTGCTTGGGGGAAAAAAATTAAGCGATCTCAGCCTTCTCCCCAGGGGTAAGGAGCCCGGCGTTTAGGAATGGTGTTTGACCTTTAAGCATTTATTGGCTACTGGGGTTAAAATAAGCTTGAGATAGAAGTAAAAATAGCTTGTAGAAAGGATAAATCGAAGGTTAAATTTGTTTTTCGTAGGAAAATTGAGGCTGGTGTTCAGAAATGTAGGCTTGGAGCAAAGGATGGAGGGTGCACATTAGGGGGTCTGTAGGCAAGGAGATGCAATTCCTTTAAAGTATTGATGGCTGCTGATAGTGTTTGACACCCAAGTTCTGAAAGTTGGTGGGTGGGTGGTCCTTCAGATCAGGTCTGGTCTTTACCTGTCTGTGGGTTTTCATACGAAGATTGGAGTGCTTGTAGCTCCTGTTGATTTCCTCTGAGTTTTTGATGCTCAAGAGACCTGCAGGATGGGGCAGCTGGCTGTGGACGTGGAGCTGTGCCCGTGTCCCTTTTCGTGCCCTGTGTCCCTGCCTGCACTTTCCCCCTCGAAGGCAGGAGTGTGGCCCCAGTGCCCTCGGTAACCTTTCTGATTACCTGTGCTCCGTCTGGGCTTGCTAAAGAAAAAAATAGATAATTAGAAGGTAATGAGTCAGAAGAGGCAAGTAAAGTTATAAACGTGAGTAGTAAAGAAAAAAAAAATCCCCTTGTAGATGTGGAAAAAGGCAAAGCACAGGAAGTAAACAAGGTCTTATTTTGTTTTAAATTGAAATGAGATTAAATTTTGCCCCAGGGAGCCAAGACAACAGAGTTGGTGTGGAGGAGAGGAGGGATGGCTTGCTCCTCACCTGGGCACCTGAGTTTTTGCTGGAAAGCTGGGGCTGGCAGCAGCCTGCAGAGGAGGCGAGAGACAGACGAGCCCTGGCAGGCAGGGGCAGGCTCCTGCTGCCCCAGAAATGGTTGTTCTGGGTACCAGGATCCTGCCGTTTAGCATTTACACATTGCAGGGCTACCCGGGAGGTTAAGAAAGTCTTCCTCCCAGATGGCTGAGCATCATGATTTGCTGAGGGTCTTGTGGCCCCGCTGCTGTGCATCCTTTGGTACAAAAGTTTGTTCTTCTGTTACTATGAAATTGGGGCTGTGCCAGTTTGGGGGACGCTGCTGCTCTCTCAGAACCTCCTGTAGCAGCACTTGGCTCCAGAATTTGTTCATAGGAAAAGGCGATGGGACGAGGACAACCCTCCCACGGTGTGCAGACTGGGATGTTCCAGCCCTCCACCCTTCTTACTGCACTTTCGAACAACTGGCTGGTGTTCCTAGACGGAGGGAAAAACGCATCTAAGGCAGAGGGGAAGCGCCGAGGGGATGATTTGAGCAGCCCCACGGCTCGGGGTCAGCACACGGGCGCTGGGACGGTCCGGGACGGGGGTCCCGGCGCGGGGTCTGTGGCCGGAGCCGTGTGCGTGCCGCTGGGGGCACTATGTTCTGTTTGTGTGCCTATTTCTGGGCTGGAGGAACAAACAGGGAAGTGGTTTTTCTGCAGTCTCATTGCAGCTCACAAACAGAGCACATCATTCAGCCGGTGTTGCTCACAGCGTCAGAGGTGACGGCGCGGGGACCGAGCACGGCGCATCCCTCAACCTGCGGGGAGGCTGGGAAGAGGTGATGACCAAATGCTTTTCCTTCTTTTTTTTTTTTTTTCCCCCCTTTTTTTCTTTTTTTTCTGCAACTTATGCAGGTTTCTGTGTCTGTTCCCTGTGGAAGTGGGGAGCACAGGCATGTATGAATTTCTCTGTTTGCTCGCCACAATTCAGAATGGTTCATTCTTGGAAACAGCCCCTGCACAGAGTGGTGGGATGCCGCTAAAATCTCCAAATTCTAGACGGACTTGATGTGCAGAAGAGTTTTCAGGGAGCTGGGAAACACCAGGGGGTTCCCCAGAGCACAGGGCTGATGGAGGGGTCCGCAGAGGAAGATTTCTGTGCTGGCTGAAGGCTGGATGAGGCATTTTGGTTTAGTGTGGATGGGAACGGGTGCCTGTCCCTGGCAGTGTGCCCAGCTGAGCTCAGGATCTGGGCACAGGCATCTCTGTGTGCCGGGAGTACTGTTGCCTTCACCTCTCCCAGGTTGCATGGTCTGGGCAAAACTGCATTCCCAGGAGCTCCTCTCCAACCTGCCCCTGCTGTGAGGCAGGACCAGCCAGCCTCAGGCCATCATCTCCATTTTAACACCAATGCTGGTGCTAATTTGTCCAAGGCCCTAGTGATTTACATTTGTTTAGGCTGATGAAGGGCCATCATCTTCCTTGGTTTAGCATTTATCTGCCTTTCTCAGCTTGAACAAAGGCAATGCTAAACATGTGTTGGTTTGCAAGCAGTTCAGTTTTTTGGTTTCCAGGCATTAGCCAGGGCTATGCCTGCGGATTTGAGTTGCAGACACTTCAGGGGGATGTTCATTTGTTTATAAAAGAAACCCACATCTGTTTCTGTTTGAATTTTTTAAGCAAGCCTACATAGAAACCTTTCACTTGGTTTCTGGCTCTGTAAAAACTAGATTTTGGGCCAAGTTTGACCTAACAGTGACCTTTTCAAAGTATTACAAATTTTTTTGGTATTTGTTTATGACTTTAATAATGATGCCATACGGGGAATGGGTCAGTTAAAGGTGAAATTAACTTCTAATGTAAACAAAAGATTAAGTTTGGAGTAGAGACCATATTTTGTGGAGACTCAGTAGTTCACCAACTGAATTGTTCCTGAGAGCTTGTGGGAGCTGGAGCTCCAGCCCTGGGAGGAATGTGGGCAGTGGGTCCCCCCCATACCCCCCTCCAGGTGCCAAAAGGGTGGTGGGAGCTCAGCCACCATCAGACTTTATAACTCTGGGATGCAGATGGGGATATGGCCCAATTACCCTTCTACAGTAAATTCCTCTGTTAAGTGCCATGTGGTTTACTACTGTTTGGCTGCTCAAGATGAGTTCCCTCAGAAAACACCATCTTCTTGGCATGGCCTGAAGCATAACCATTTTCTGGAATGGGCTGGTTTTCGCCAAAACTTTTGCTCCCTTTAGGCACATAGTACCTTGTGTGCCATCCTCTGCCCAGCCTTTCAGTGCTTCTGTTCAGAGTTGCCCATACTTCGCTCAAGCCAGAATTTCATTCAGAAATTTAATATAGTTTGGTTTGGAGGATGCTTTGGCAGGTCTTGGATCCTGCCAAACAGTGGCACAATGATTTACTGAAGTACAGATGCTATTTTTACCTGCAGTGTGAACCACTTCTTTATGTGAATATCAATTAATCCTGTTATGTAGTGAGTGTGTAAATTCTGTAGGCAGGTGTAGGACAGAAGCAGGACACAGGCACCAAGTTCACTTAGAGGGATGATCAGTGCATCTCCTCATGGATATCAGAACCAAAACTGGTGCCAGCCTCCTGCTACCTGTGCTGAGCATTGACTGTAAACCTTTTTCCCTGCCTTGGAAAGAGAGTGATGTTAGTGATGCTGTCTTGCTGTAAAAGCAAAGATGGGAAATCTCACTGGCTATCAGTAGCATTCCTTTAGTTCAGCTCAGTTGGTCTTTGCCCCCTCTTGGTTTTGGCTTATTTAATCTCTGTGATTAGGAGCTCCAGAATCAATAAAAGCATTGCTCTGTCTTTGTGCTCCAAACGTCTGTTTGCCACTTCAGACCAGTAGGAATCAGTTTAAAGGGTTCAGGTAGGATTTTCACCAAAAGTAAGTAAGCTGCAGTTAGAGCTATCTTCAATTTCATTTCCCCCAAGCAAAATCTAATGGCTACTTGGAACAAGGCTGGTTTAATAACATCTGTTTCCCCTTGAATCACCGGGGGAAAAGTATTGATATTGCCATATTTTTAGGGACTGCTTTAAGTCACATTTTGACAGGACAATGCCTTACCACAGCACTGATAGTTAGAATGTTTAGGATGCTTTGTAGTATTTTCCCTTACAATGCTGTGATAGCACATACATTGTAAAATATAGCTATTGCAAGGGTTTTATATGCTAATGGGGAACATTTCTTCATGTTTGAAGGGAATGTCATGCTCTAGTTTGCTATCCCAGTCTGTGTGCTGCTTGTACCTGCTGCAACCAAACCACACAAATCCAGTGTTTCGTTATCGTTCCCACTTACCATTTGTGGAAGAATAGTGGGTATGACATATAAATACATTCAGATTCTTCGAAAATATCTCAGAAAGTACTAGGAAGATTTCCATGAGGTTAAGATTGTTTTCTGTGGATGTATTTTGGCTCATAGCCTGTTGGATAATTGTCCGGTCCATGGGTAGCCCTTTCTATTCAGAGCTCCCCAAGCCCTGTATTGGGGGCCATGTTGATCATCCACCAGCCACACTGGTAAACTTTGGATCTTCAAAAGTTAAAATACATTTCTTCTTTTTTTTTTTTTTTCTCCTGAAGCACCTAGTTTGACTTTTGAGTTCCAAGTGCTCGGTTCCCGAGGGGCGAGCTCAGGAGAGCCTGCTGGTTTCAAGCGCTCCTGTGGCTTGTTCAAAGTCTCAGAGCAAATCAGCTGAGCTTGAAACTGGTCTCCTCATCAGTGCAGTGGTACCTGCTGCTGTGATTTTAGCTCTGAGAGGATGGAGAAGTCACGGCAGCTGTGCAGAAGCCACTTGCTCACCCCTGGGAGCCCTGGTGCCGACGGTGCTGCTGGGGGGAGCTCCGGGCAAAGCAGTGCGCAGTGATGGGAAGTGCTGCGGGTGTGACAGATGCTCCTGAAGTCTTGAAAGAAGTAGATACCGGCTGAATGGGAAGATGAGTCAGAGGGTAAAACCCCACGCTTGTGGTACACAGGGGTTCTCTTCGGCTCTGGGATGCTCGTACTTCCCCCTGCAGACATACCGAGAGTGTGCAGTTTCCATTCTTCTGTCTTGACACTTCTCGACTTTGCAGCTCACACAGGTGGTTCACAGGACATCTTTTCTCCTGTCCAACAGCACCACGGTCCCTGGTAGGGCATCCTCAGGTCCGTGGTGGAGCTTTCTTCCTTGTCAGTGGTCTTGCAGAGGAAGAGCCATTTGGATGCAAATCCTGCATAGACAAATTTCCCTGCAAAGCTGAGTGATCCAAATGCAGTGTAACTCCCAGGAGGGGGGAAAAGCTGGTAGAGAGACAACGTTTTTTAAAAAATCCATGAGAATTTTTTTCTTCCCTTTTTTTTCAGCCTCTGGGTAGGTGTCTGTCCTGAGGGTAAGGGCTGACTGATGCTGGGTAAGAGGGTGTGCAGATATTGAGATAGCAGTGCTTTGGTGCTGAGATGAGTTTTCTGGACATTAAGTGTAATGTTCAATTTTTTTTGTTACAGATGGAAGAAAAACGACGCAAGTACTCCATCAGCAGTGATAACTCAGACACCACTGACAGTAAGACCTTTAATTCAAAGCTTTGAACAAGATTCACCTCCAGCAGTCAAAATGCTTGAATAATTACTTTACAAAGAGTGGAGGAAACTGCATTTGCTGGGAAGTATCTGCACAGTGAATTGTGTGCAGGGCTGGGTTTGTCAGAAATGCAGCAACAAGCCGATATCAATTTATTTAAGCACTTGGCTGTGGCTGCGCTTAACTGATGAGAGTGTCTCCCTCGTGTGAGGAGTCTGGGCGAGGAGAGCTGCTGATTGCAGATCTGCTAAGGAAGCAGCAAACACCCTTTGTAGATGAGTTGTCCTTTCCTGTGAGCTGCAGCCTGAGACTAGTTTGCTCTTGATTTGGATTGTACTGGGGGAAAGGGAAGTTTTTATTGGAGTCAGAGTAAAACTGGAGTGGCATTGTTCCCTTCTTGCAAACTGAAGAGAGATGTGGGAAAAGGGATAAGGCTCAAGCCAGCAAAGCTTGCAAGCCCATGCTTGCTTTTCAACATCTACCTCACTTCGTCCTCATTCAGGAAGGCACAGAAGCATGTGTTCAACAATAAACATGTGCAAATGTGCTGAATTTTGGCTATTATTAGAGTACTTTCCTCTCCCACGTGTCCCAGGGTTTCACCCTCTGCAGACATACCACAGTGCCTCGGTGTTCAGTACCCTCGAGGCACCAGCCTAATCCCTCGTCTGGACTCCAGAGTTCCTTACTAGTTGCTCTTGGTTTCTTACAAATGTCACAGTAATTTCATCTGGGCCGTGCTGGGAATTTGCTGTCCACACTTTACAGGATCTGGCTGCTGGATATCCGAGAACGAAAGGTACTTTACTAAAGACACTAAACTTCTGGGCCTTTTCCTAACAGGATGATGGAGAGATTACAGGGGGTTATGGAAAGGCTGATCTTGCTGCGTTTGGCTGCTGTTCCCACAGCTTTAGCCAAAAAAAATTGTCAGTGTGAGTGGAGTTTGCACCACAACTGCCAAGGGGAACCTGCTGTTCTGCTGCCAGTGGGGACCCCCGTCCTGCTGGAGCCCTGGGGGGGTCTGAGCTGTGCCTATGAAAAGTGTTTCAGGCTCTGTCAACACTGCTCCCTTCTCGTAAAATGAAACATCTCTGTCTCAAGAAAGGGGTTTGGTTTGGAAGCCATGCTCCAAACTTCCCATCTCCTAATCCTCAGATGCTCAAAGGCTTATGGAGCTGAGCTGTGCTCCTGGCTTCGCTGCCTTTCAGGGGTAAGGCATCTTTAATCGTGGTATTAAACAACATGGCCTTATCTCTTTTGGGCTTGGATATTTATGCTGCAGGTGATATCTAAGCTGTTGACAAGTGCTCTGCTGCAGGATAGTTGTAAACAGAGTGGTGACCTTCTTTTTCATGCCTCTGCCAGGAAAGGGTAGTTGTGGTGTGTTATCCAAGCCTGTATAGCTGTAGCATCACACTGTAGCTTGGGAAGAGAGGGCAAGGTGGAAATTAGTGGGTGATCTCTCCATGAAAGCTGTGGAGCTGCTGCTCTCCTTGGAGCAGCTCTCTGAGTAAAGCACACGGCTGCAGCATAGGGATATCTGCTCTGGGCTTTGTCTGCACAGTCCTGTTATGCTCTGAGAAGTTATAAAGTACTTCATTTATATGTAACCCTCTTTAGTGACATCTAGCCTGACACTTAAGTCAAAAAGCAAGCTGTCTTTTGGGAACAAGTGATGCCCCCACATTTGGTCTTCATTTTATGAAGTACAGGAAAGTGCACTGCAAGTAAAGAGTACAGGGTGAGCTGGTGCCTCTTCCCCTGCAAGCAAAAATAGGCATGTGAGATTTACCTGGGCTCAACTGCCTGAGCTGGTGGAAGAATAGACGTTTCCCTCCACAGTGGTACCACAGCCTGAACCCTGAGTCAGCTCAGCTCCTGCCAGAGCCCTTCCCGAGGTCCTCATGTACATGAGGCTCGGTGGTGTTTGGATGTTGCTTATGTGCACCCTGTCGTTTACTCCTATTTAGCCCTCCAAGCATAAAATGAGTCTTAAATAGGCCTATTCATAGTTACTTTGTTGCAACCTCACAGAAACAATTTTATATAGTGGACTATGGAGGGGTCCTCCTAAACAGAAAACTGAACGGTCGTCATTATTATACAGAAATTCCATTAATCAGTTTGTTATTTATTATTAACAAATACAGTCTTGTATTTAAGTAATAATTACACAAATGGGTTGGAAATAAAGATCAGTAATGTAGTATGATACTGCACCAAAAAAAAGTCATGTCAAGTTATTAATCCCTCTTAGTGCTGACCCAAAGTGTTGGTTCAGGCTGTAGCAGTGGGACTGGTGACAAAGCTAGGGAAAAAACTTTGGCTCTTTCCTGGGTAACCTGTCTCTGTTGCCTTGTTGCAGGTCACACCACATCCACCTCCAGATGCTCCAAAATTCCGAATACCAAATCCACCTGGTCACGGCAGAAGGAGAAGAAGCCCTCTGAGGTACGTGAGCTTGTAGGCTTTTCCCAAAGGAGAGTTTTCCCATGGGAATGTGCTTGCCCAGATGTGGCAACCAGCGTGCCCATGGCTGTCTGTGGGCAGTGGGTGCCAGGACAAGGCATCTCCAAGAAGCCAGAGCCCCATGTTGCAGAGCCACAGCTCCCAACAGCAGTGTCAGCCCCAGCTCTCCTGGGGAGGGACCTGCTAGGGATACACAATGAGCATCTCTGGTGAAGGCTGGAGGTCCTTGTGCCCAAAATCATTGGGGTGCTTGTGCCCTCTCCATCCCTGTTGATGCAAGTAAAGAGGAGTTAAGTTTGGTGGCACTGGGAGTTCCTACAGTACTGGGGTGTTTGCATGCCAAGGTTCCCTGGTTTGGGTGCCTGCCTGGCTGCCCTTTCGTCAGTGGCACAGGTCACAGCACTGATGGCAGGGGAGGATGACATGGAGACTCCTCCCCGTGAACAAGTGGGAGGCATGGAGAGCTGTGAAATGAGAGACAGCACAACTGAGTTGCAGCTTGTGTTGTGTTGGTTTCCCCCTGTCACGGGGCTCAAGGGCGTTGAGCTGAGGCCATTAGTGTCTGACCTTGCTGCAGGGTTTCCCCTCGCTGGTATGGGCAGTGCTGCCCTTTCTGGGGACACTGCCCAGGTTCCCCTGCTGGCTCTGTAGTGCAGGGTCTGGGTCTGGGTCTGGGGTGGGAGGAGCTGTTTGTCCCCAGGACTGTGCTGGAAGGGGTGGTGCTGTGTCCTGTTTTCCCTGTGTGCCTCGGATACATTTCCACTAGCCATGGAAACTATACCAGGCATGAGCTGCTGTTGTAGCAACAGCAGTGTTTGGCAGTGGTCATTTCATTTCAGCAGCAGTGTGAGCAAAGCCAGAGGGACATTGTTCTCACGTTCTCTTCCCTCTGGACTGGGGGCTGAAGTCAAACAGGGCTAAGTTTAGAAGCAGATGAAGCTGGCACGGCTCATGTGAACTCCCTAAACCCTCCCCGTTTCACCTCTTCTGATGCTGTGGCCTGGTGAGCACAAACCTCTGTAACATCCTCCTTTTGCATCAAACTGAGTAGAGATTTTGAGGTTTTCCTGTGGTCACTGCCTGAATTACAGCTACAGTTGGTTCTTACTGCTCTGACAGGTTCACATTGATACGTCTGTGCTGGCAAAGGACACAGACTGAAAAAGTCCAAGTTATTTGTGCCTTGGGTAAAGAGAGGGACTGGAAAGCTGTTACTACCAGCTGAGTTAGTTGGAAACACTCCAGAGAGCAAGAACCAGGGGTGCAGATGTCACTGACTGCTGACAAGGCTGTTGGAAAATTGAATATTAGCACTGGTAGTGTTGGTTTTTGGATATAGATGTGTCTCAGTGTGGGTGTGGGGGAGATTTCTGTGAGCTGAATCCTCCCTTGGAAAGTGAAGCATTTAGGGCACGTCCTCCTCCTGTGGCACCGTTACCCCTGTCTGAAATAACTGCCCATCCCTGTGCCTGATGTGTCCATGAAGGCCTGGGGTGAGCCCTTCAGCTGCTGTCAGGAGTCCCTACCACAGAGATGTCCCATGTTAGATGTGAGAGGATGTGACTCATGTGTCACAAGAGTGTCATAGGTGCTACCCTGCTGCTGCCCAGTAAAATCATCCTCCAAGAGTTGGGACGTCTTTTTGCCTCGCTGGTGCAGGCACATTTTTGTCTTTAATATGAGTTAGTTTAATCAGCCATCTAGGATTTTACCTGGCTGTTAGTGAAGTATACTGGATATAAGTCCAAGATTACAAGTGAAAATGCTTCTGGACTTGATGAAGGATGGTGAGACCTGGATCCAAGTTGCTGTTCTACAACAGCTGGAGTGAAAACTAGATCTTAGTCCTTTGCACCCGGGGAGACATCAGATACCTGCAGAGGGCTCATCCCTTTGCTTCATGCTCCATTATCCCCTGAGGAGGGTTCTCAGTGAAATGTAGCTGTGGAACAAATAAAGTGGAGCAAAAGCTGAACAGGGCCCAGCTTAGCAGCAGTTGGGACAGAAAGTGAACCTCTGTGGCTTATCTGAACTGAAACTCCAGGGGAATTTGGGGAGGCGATGTGTGATTACTCAAGCTGGAGTTTGGCCAGGATGCTCAAGCTGACAAACCATCTTTTACAGAAACATGGTGGGCACACAAGCAGATGGAGCAGTCCAGATCTCAGCTGTGCTCCTCTCACTGTGCATTGCCCCTGCACTTGCTGATGTCTAGGTCTGCTGGAAATCAGCACCAGGTGACACCCAGGGGCCAGGAGATTGCCTGAGGTTGGATATAGGATTGCCCCAAGACCTTCAGCAGTTCAGGGAGATGGCTTGGAGGTCACTCCAGTATGAATTTCCTCTGCAACAGCATCTTCCACACTTTTCCATGAGTGACCCAACTTCTGCTCTTGCTGTGAGCACCCATGAACCCGTCTGGTCCATGTGTGGGATCCACTACTTGTCATCTGTGAGACACTGCAGGGTTTGGCACATCCTCCCAGGAGCACTGGGGGATTTCAGGCATAGACTGGGACGGGCATCATGTCCTGTTGGAGCAAGTACTGAGAAATGTAAAACATAAACCACACCAAACTGCTTTATGTGAAATAGTGCAACACCTTTTCTCTTGTCCGTCCCGCTGAGGATGGAAACCACAGGAGAGTAACAGGGAGAGCAGGATGAACGTGTTAGCAGATATTGAACCCCCAGCCATTTTGGGTCTGGACACATCTTTGCAAACAAGAACTCAAACTCCAGGTTTACACATGGCTTGTAGTTTACAAAGAGCTGCAGTGGGTACAGGCGTGTCCTGAGGGATGGCCATGCTGGAGGATGGGCTGGGCGAACACATGTGTGTGGGTCCACCAACCTCTCCTGCCCTTCTCCAAGTCATGTCCCCATTTCTCTGGGAGCTGCTGTCCCAAAGAAACAAAGCTGCCTTCCCCCTGACAATCCGGGCAGGAGATAAAAAAATCAAAAGCGTTAGTGTTGCATAGTTATTAGTCAGGTCAGGGGGTGATGTTTATTATGAAAGACTCTGTGAGAGGGGATTAACTATACACATTAAAAACCACCCGATACAAGGCATCTGGAAAAACAAGCTTCTTAACATGGAAAAGTACTGAGCTGTTTGTAAACATCCGCAGAGGGGCCATTGCCAGGGAGGGTGATCATATTTATCTGTGCCTGTCACGGGGCTCTGCCCAGGCTCTTTGCTGACTGTCCCAGGCACCAGGCCTCTATTTTGGCTCTCTCCCTCGCAGAGGTGACAGTTGTCCTTCCCTGCCCCTGGCCTGGGCAGCAGAGCTTTCGGGACTAAAACCTGATGCTGATGGTGCCCTGGGCATGGCTCTGCTGCACTGCTTTGCCTGAAGGCAGAGGATGGACGTGGGCAGCTGCCAGCAGCTCCTTGCATCTGCAACGATAGCAGTACCAATCTGGTGATTTTAATTAATCTCATTAGCGCTCGCTTGTCTCTTAACTTGTCCGCAAACGGAGCGTGGTGGCTGGTACCCATCTCCCTGGGTCCCTGCAAGGAGGTGCTGGTCACGCTCCCCTCCCTGGGTGCTGGAAGGAGGGAATGCTTGCTCAGGTTATCCCTGCCGTGGATCTGAATCTGCAGCAGGGAATAGAAATGCCTGAAGAACGGATTTCTGCTTCTGTTAGTGGCACATTAGTGCAATCCTGCCCCCGGCTGTAGAGCTGCTGGGGATGTGAGCACGAGCCTCGCTGGTTTGACTGCAGTCATCAAGCCTCTCTCCTGTTCCTGACAGGGAACAGTTGTCAGTGTCTAAGGAGAGAATCTAAGAACAAGGCACGTGTGTAATGATAGTTGCTGGTTCTGTCTGCAGCTCCCAGCCATCAGTGGCCCGGGGACTCCCTCGGATGCTGCCTCTGAGTCACTGCCTTAGCTCCGTGTTAGTCATTAGCTCCAGAGCTATTTGAGATCTAAAGTGGTCACCTGCGCTGCTGGAATGTATTTTGGAGGGACAAAAGCCTGCTTTTTTTTTTTGTGCAGAACACCTGCCTGCCAGCCCTCCAGCCGTCCTTTCCCAGCTGAAGAGCCCTGTGCAGTCTTGGCCCTGCTGTGCAGGTGCTGCTCATCCCACTGGACGTGCTCACTGCCCTTCTCCCTCACTCCGGACTTCTGGGAGGCGAGGGGACTGCAGCTGCAGACAGGGCTCAGGATGAAAGGGAAACCACAAATTTATACAATTTACATTATTTTCTGCTTGCCTTGTTTAGATATTACTTCCGTGTTTTGAAAGGCACCTTTTTATATCTCTTTGCAAGGATTTAACTCTTTTAACAGACATTCTCATTGTTTCCCTTGTAAAAAGTAATTCTTATTGCATTGGGTCATGTTTTTTTCCTCCTGCGTTAGGTGTATAATGACCCAGTGCAATGTGAATTTAGTTCGTGTACTCTTCCATGCTTGGAGAAGAGCTTTAATGGATGTGGCCAAGCAAGACTGGACACGCTTTTATTGGGCTGGATGGGGAGAAAATCCATCTCTGTTGAAAGGTTTGACGGCAGTTTGGCTTTGTCAGTTTTCCCATGCCAGCGTGGGGATAACAGATTAAAACCATTGTCTTCTGAATGCTGAGAAGGGCAAGACAAAAATGCTTCTTGTTCCTATTTTAAGTTCTGTTGCTCATTGAATCTTTAACATTCAGCATTTCAAGAGGAAAGAAGACTAGATGAAGTGATAGGAGGCTGGCTTCCAAATGGACATGGGAGTTCAGGATTTCTCCCCTCACAGGCAGATAAAATCTAGTTGCACACACTCTCTTGGCATTGCCACGTTTCAGAACCATGCTCCCGAGTATCAACACTCCTCTCATTTTGGAAAGGGCTGGAAAAATGTGATATAACAGCAGGAATGTAGGACTGGGAGGTCCAGAGGTGAGTGGGGTGGGGCAGCCAGGGCTGCACCCACAGAGGTGCCGTCTCAAGCTGATATCAAGACAGTTTGTACAACCAAAAACTATTCCCAGGGCTCCCATTGTTCCCGTTGTTTTCTCTTTCTCTAAAAATCCTTGTGACTCATGAGCTATAACAAACAATTTTATGCTTGAGAGAGTGAAGGGCTAACAGAGCTGGCTGGAAGTGAGTCCTACGAATGAGGCAGCTGGAGACTTCCCTGGTCCCAGTGTGGATGAAGGAAGGTGTTTATGGCTGGGGGGTATGCAGGACACAGCTGCCAGGACTGCAGTCAGGGAAGGAAAAAAGGAGTTGAGCCAAAACCTGAAGAAAACCTGTTATCTCAGTGTCAGGAAGCACTCCCACACCCTGCCTGTGGTGACCTGCTGGTGCCCCGGCTTGGGAGCGACGCTCGGAGCACCCACCACCCCTGCTTGCTGTGCAGGGGTCATCGCTGTGACATCCCATGTGGTGCTGTGGGTGTGAGGGCATCAGGGAGGATCGCAGATCTGTTGGGTGATGGAGGGAGTGGATTCAAGGGTGAGATCTCGGATGCAGGCTGTGACCATCTCTTCTCACCTCTCCTGCCTGCCCTCACCCTGGTGAGCACTGTGTTTTCTGCATGCACTTCATTTTGGGCTTCTCTTCTCTTACACTTTTTACCAGTGCTTTGCAGCGTGGAGTGCTTTGGAAAGAGTTTTTTGTTAAAAGTTTTTAGGGAAAGAGATGTTATTGTGCGTTAAAAAATTGGCATCCCATGCTGGGACCAAGAGGAGGGACTGAGTTTATTCCTCTGCCCCAAGAGCAAGGTCTGAAAGCTCCAAAGTCAACTGGGCGCAGATGCGGGGGAAAATGTGTAACAGAATTCCCAGCTGCTCAGGAAGCCTGGTGTGCAGGGACCCGGCCTGCTGGAGCCCATCTGTGCTGGGCTGAGCTGCTGGTCCCTCTGGAGCTGGTTTTCCCCTGGGCAGGTTTGCAGCAGGCGCCTGGAGCCGAGTGCCCGTGCCGGGGATGCCGAGGCTGTGCCGCTGAGCCGGGCGCGATCGGCTGCGCCGAATCCGGCACAGCAGTCCCTGGGCTGGCTGCTGCTTTAAGAGCTAATTAAACCCAGTGCTAGACGAGTGTTTCTTTTCATTTCGATTTAAAGCCCCAAACAGATCCGGCTCTTTGGCTCTCACCCAGGAGCTGGTTTCGTACAAGTGGAAAGTCGTTATCGCGGGATCCGAGTTCGGTGTTTTCGGGTGGGTTATTTGGGGCAAAGGGGATAATTGGCAGGCTGAGACCTACAGTACAGTCACTGGAAAAGCCAAGTCCTTGACAGAGCACATGGAGTAGGAGCTGAATGGCAGGGAGATTGCCGGCCACTTCATTAAGAGGGGTTTGTGAGTGAATCACAGAGCTTGGAAATTGATGTGAGAATTGCATGGAAAGGTGGTGGAGAGGCTCTCAGAGGGGCTGGATGGTGATGGGGGAGAGGCGGAGAAGGAGGAGAATGCTGGAAAGCAGCACAGCCTGTGAGTCCTTAGCTAAGGGAGGGATGGGGAGCAGCGTTTTTGATGCCTCCTGGCATGTCGGTCATCCTTCCTGTTGTGGCGAGGCACTGTGTGCCTGGGCATTTCCCGGGGGTGTGTTCTTCTCTGAGGTTGTCCAAGTGTTGGACAAATTGATGCTGGTCCATGGAGAGCTCGCAGAGATTCCTCACAGCTGTCACAGGGCACAGGGAGAGGCTGCAGGGCTATGTCCAGTGGGAGAAGCAGCAGATCCCTGCCAGGGTGGAGCAGCTGATGTATGAGGCGCCAGGGGCTTGAGGAAGAGCCAAATCCAACCCCTGCCTTGCAGGTTTCTGCCATACCCACAGAAGCATCCTTCCAATGCCAGGCTGGATCCAAGTGACACATTGGGATGTGAACATCAGAGGATGTTACATTTAATTAGCTCAGGGTTTTTTTTTTTATTTTTGAGAGGTAAAATCAATACAGCTTTTGCTTCAAAATAACAATTTACAGAAATTACAAAAATACCAATGTACTGTTGGGGAACACCATGGCCATGGTGTCCCAGTGACATCTCATGTTACTGGGCTGCCAGGAGTCACTCTACTGTGACTCCTGTAATACTGGTGAGTCAGTCCAACACCACAAACTGGTGGCCTGGAAGGATGGGGAAGTAGTAGAGGTGGGTAGTCCAGGCCTGTGAGATACAAGGGAGAGGGAGGTTTTCTCCTCGTGCCTTTGTTTGCCTGGGGTCTGAGGCTGCACAACCACACCGACTTGGACTCCATGTCCATCTCTTTTGGAAAAACGAAGGCAAAGATGTCTTGGGATTTTGAAAGTTCATGTTCTTTTTCCCCATCTTTAAAGCTGACAGTGGCAAGGGGAGAGACTGGCCCTGGGCGCTGGTGTGATGCATCTCTGAGCATCGCTAAACCTCCATGAGGTTCCTGGGCAAGCAGAGGTAATAAAGGAATGTCTTGGTTTGGCCTTTCCCATTGCTGGCAGATCAATAGACAGTAACCTAGAGCCCACTCAGGGCTGAAAGGGAAGGAGGGAGCCTGGCCAGGGCTGTGCTGGTGGTGGGGGGAGCGGGTGCAGGGCAGCAGACAATCTGTCAGCTCCCACGGCCGGGGAGAAACAGTAAACACTCCTATTGAGGGAAAATTGCTTGTTTTCTGGTACCCAACTTTCTCTTCGTCGCCAGGTCCTCGGTTCATCAGTGCCCAATTTATCCTTTATTTGGTTTTCATAAATAATTCAGAACAGTTTGAGTAGAATAATTGAGTCTTTTCCCAACCCTAATCCCAGACAATTCAAAACAAAAAGACATTTAGATTACAATTTGAGCGTATTAGCTGTTGGGAGATTTCCAGACAACTGATCTGCTTTCCTTTACAATTTCTGTGCTGTTCTATCATTTCTAAAGTGTTCTGCTTTGATAGTTAATAATTTGAGCATATCCAGTTCTTCATGAAAAGACAGAGGCGTCGCTGTGATAAAGTGCGGGCGCGCGTGCTGCCGTCGGATGGGTGAGCTTATCTGTTTTCCAAGAAGGACTAAATAAATGAAGTAGTGAGATTGCAAATCCAGCCTGCGATGCGCCTTATCTTCAGGGAAATAGATACAATCGTGCTTATTTGGCTTAAAATTAAAACTAAGCTTCTATGTTGATGCAAGCTGAAAAGCCAGAAGGGATGAATTTGGGTAAGACCTAAAGCAGGAAAGCATGAGCCTGGGATCTGCACCGTGCAGAGGGGAGAAATTACACTGAGGGCTGGTCCTGTTACAGTGCAGGCTCCTCTGTCTCCCTCATCAGGAGGAGGAGGGTGATGGGCCAGGATTTTGACACTGTGCCATGGGTGCCCAGCCCTGGTGTTACCCCAAAGGGACAGGGCCTGTCACCTCACTGCTGTCACCTGGTGCTGACCTAGCAAAGAAAATGGGGATCCTTGCTTGGGGTAAGGCTCTGGGAAGGCCTCAGCTGCTGTGGGTGCCTGGGGGGACCTCAGGGCAGGGTAATGATATGGCTGGACCCTCCCAATGGTTGGTTGTCCTGGAAAGGGCAGTGCCATGTTCTCCACTGCTCTGGAGCTGGCTGCTGGGTCTGTGCACTGAGGTGGAAGCAAGAGCATGCTGCCATCCTGCCCTGCACTGCCAGCACTGCCCTGAGCAGCTTCTGGGGGGAATTGGGTGTATTTGCCTGCACAAAAGAGGAATGCAATGCTCCTGCACCCCGCAGCATCAAAGGAGATGTCCTCAGGAGGCAGCTGAGCTGGCAGCAAGGGAGAAGGAGGGTACTCACATGTCAGCAGCATCCAGTCCAGGTCGTTTAGAAAAGCTGTTGGGTGCCCTGCACCTTTGGAAACCGTTCCTCCTTGGCTTTGCCCATAAATCCCAAGTGCACGTGTCTCCAAAATAGTATTCTCTATAACAGTATTGTGCCGTTGCCAGGAGAAGTTTAGATTGAATATTAGGAAAAGCTTTTTCACTGAAAGGGTGGTTAGGCACTGGCACAGGCTGCCCAGGGCAGTGGTGGAATCACCATCCCTGGAGGGAATTAAAAAGACATATGGATGTGGCTCTGGGGGACATGGTTTAGTGCTGGGCTTGGCAGTGCTGGCTTGACAGTTGAACTTGATGATCTTGTAGGACTTTTCCAACCTTAATGATCCTGTGGTTCAATGATTGTATGGTGCTGGTGGCCAGAGCAGGGAGGTGGCACTGACCCCCATGGTGGCCTCAGCCCCGTGTGGTCCAGGCACGGGGGAGCATCTCATCCACCCAAGCCAAAAGCTCTGAGGAGTGAGGGATTACTCCAGTTCATGTCCTCGTTGGAGCTGGGCACTGAAACTGGGTTAAGGAGATGTTGTTGGCCCAGGCTGTGACCTGTCAGCACAGAGCTGTCAAGAACAGGGTGTATTTCTACCCTGTATTTTAGAACACACACTGTAGTGGGTGGGATTCCTCTGCCTGTTTGGATAAACAGACCTGCAATGCTGTGGGTCTGTGATATCTCACATATCCCTTCTCATGTTTAATTAATGCCTGTCTTAATATTTTTTTGAATTTCCCACACTGGCAGTGTGTTAAAAGGTTACTGTGATGTCTGTAACTGTGTGTTTGTAGCACACAGAGACTTAAAGGACCCTGATCTTTCCCAAACTGAGCTGACTGGAATGTATAGGCTGCTAATTAGGTGTGTTGAGGGGCGTGCCAAGACTATGTCTGACCAACTCAAATCAGGTTTATATAGACATAGTCAAAAATGTCTCCAAACAGCTGCATCAGGAGGGAAGTACCAGTAAAATTCAGAGGTTCCAACATAGCAAAGGTTGTTTATATATTGTATTTAACTCTAATTGGGTTAGCAGCTGAGACTCTGAGGATTAAACAAACTGACCTAAATACTGGTCTCGGTGGTCTTAGCTAATGTCTAGTTTCCTGCATTTCAGCCTATTTGGGTTCCCAGATACTCTCCAAAGTGTGTTATCTTTGCATCAAAAAATGTAAAACTATGTTGTATCATTCCCTGTGATTCTGACAAAGCAATTCTCATTTGTGGAACAGAAGAAAACACCTGATCCATCCCAGCCGTGTGGAAGGAATGCAGAAGTAGCAGGGATGGAGCGAGATGGTGTCCAGGCAGGATTGCTGGCACTGGCAGTTATTATTCCAGCTAATAGCAGATGGTAGAGAGGAGAAATCATCCATTTTCATTTACAATTTATTTTTATGCTGCAAGAGGCAGGATTGCTCGAGTCATTGCTGTCAGGCAGCCCTCTGGAAGGAAAACATTACTTAACGTGAGGGATATTTTTAGAATGAGTTTTTCATCCTTGTATATTGGGAGAAGATGCTGCAGGGCCAGGAGTGAGTTGGAGAATGAGCCCATTCACAGACTGAAGGACTGGAGATTTCCCTAGAGGAGGGGACCAGTGTTGATCTCACAAGGGATTTATTGAGTCAGGAAAGATCGCTGTTTGTGGATGTGTAAGAAGCACCTAGATCACCGTTTAGCTGGATATTTTCTGTCTTCAGCTGTTGTCTGTCCCTGTTCAGGACAATGAGGTGATGTGATGGGGACATGAAAGTGCTTGGGGCAGTGAGGTGACCTGAAGGAGGCACAAAAGGTGCTCAGGGTGGTGAGGTGACGTGATGAGGACATGAAGTTGCTTGGGACGAGGTGGCTCTGTGTTTCCCACATCTTCATTCATGTAAAGAACATAATTTTCCCCAGGAAGGCTGAATGTGGAGAAGCCCATTTGCTGTACGTCCCTTGGCATTTGGAGTAGATTTGTGTGGCTGTGCTGAAACCATTGATCCCCTAAGATAAAGCAGCCTGTTTCTTTAGTTTAATACTAATTTTCGGCCTGCATCTCGTCCAAGCTCACACCCTGTGGCTGGAGTTCCTGACTGCCCAGTATGGGGGACCTTGGAGGGGTTGCAGCTGCAGGGCTTGGGCTCACGGCACTGCCTGGCTGGAGGGGAGTCCCTGCCTGTTGCCATCTTCTCCTGCCCAAACCTCACCCTGCAGGGACCTGAAGTGGCACCCTGGAGCCACACCACTGGTGATGCAGATGTCCGCTGTGCTGTACCTTGGGGGCAGTTTCCCCAGGACACCCTCCCCGTTCATGTGTGCCCCCAGCCTCTGCCAGACCTCTGCACTCAGTGTGGGTTTTTTTCTGGTGCAGGTTTTCAGGACAGATCTGATAACAGCCATGAAGATCCCCGACTCCTTCCAGCTGAGCCCCGACGAGTACTACGTTCTGGCTGATCCTTGGAGGCAGGAGTGGGAGAAGGGTGTCCAGGTGCCAGCAAGTGCTGAGGCCATTCCTGAGCCTGTGGTCAGGTAAGTGAGTGGGGTCCCCTCCACCTGGTTCTGTCCATGGGGTTCCCTCTGCCGTGGTGGGGTGCACCCCATCTAGGAGAGCACGTAAAGGTGATGCTCGGGATCCTGGGCTTGCACAGGGATGCACTGGGACCTCCCACCGCACCCTGAAAAGTCACTCTCGTGTGCATGGCTTTTTTTGGGCAGTGGCCAGCTGGGACAGCAGATTGCTGTTGGTCAGGAAATTTTAAAAAAGATCTGATGAAATTGAAGGGATGATAAAAAAATAGCAACAGAAAACCACGCAGAATGCCAGTCTCTGCCTGGATGCTTGATGCATCTCTGTCTAGGAGCACGTGGTTGTACTGCTGGTATTTCACGGCAGGGGAGCAGGAGTTGGCCCTTAAATTAAAAACTTCCCTCTTTTCCATGTTTGTGCGGATTGGAAACGTGCTGGTCATGCTGAGATTCAGGGCTTGGGAAAAGGAGCCCAGCAAACAGAGAAGCATCTCCCAGACCTTGTGGAGACGACGTCTGTCAGCGGAGATCGGGGGCTCGTTAGCTATTTTAAAATAGGGAACTGAGTTTTAAAATAGACATTTAAACAGCTGCTCAGGCAAGAAGGAAATATGGGGGAGCTGCTACTCCCTTGATGTGTGCCGGGGATTATCCCAGGGCAGTGGCCAAAGCTGTGAGGGAAAGGCTGGTGCTGCCAGCGGGGGGAACTGAACAGGCCGGGAAGGGACCCCGAACTTGCAGGGTGGGATGTGAAAACTTGCAGGATCAGACCCAAAACTCCCCACAGGGTTTGCAGGAGCTTTGCGTCTCCGGTGTGTTCCATTCGTGACGTGTGACACAGCATGTGTGTGTGTCCTGCAGAAACACTCGTGGAGCACCGTGCCAGGGTGATGCTGGGGCTGCTTATGGGAGCGGGGTGGCTGCAGGGGAATGTATTTTGCCAAGGGATTTGGGCACGGAACAGAGGCCGGTGGAGGCTCCGCTTGTCCCACAGCAACAGCAGCTGCTGCCGCTGCAGCTGCCGACCCCGCTTCTGAAATAAACTTTTGTGTACGCTCCCCTTCCTCCCCTGGGGAAAACAGAGAAAGAAATGAAACTTTAATGAGTCTGAACACATTAAAAGGGAAGTTGTAAAGGGGGCTGTTGAGTTGATTTAATCCTTGGGAAAAGAAAAAAAAAAAACGCAACCAAAAAAAAAAGAGAAGGAAAAAAAAAGAGCTTGTGTGTGAAATATCTTTTTTTAGTTGTCTTTGATAGCTAACCGCAGTCTGGCCTTGCCAGTGCTCTGCTTCCCAGCTGAGGGCTCGTGCCGGAGCTGTTTCCAGCCGAAAAGTGATAGCTTGGCACTGCCTGTGCTGGCAGTGCCCATGTAGAGCCAGGCGTGTTGCTTCCCAGTAGTGGGATTTGGCATCCCAGACATCACAGCCAGGGGCTTCTGGGGTGCGGGACAGGCTGCAAATGTGCCTCTGTGCTTGTCTCCAAGCCCTTGGCTTTGGGGGCCCTGGAGCAGCTCTGCTGCATGTTTTAGTACATGGATATTCCTAGAGCGATGCCTGGCACAAGTCGTTCCCTCCCAGGTCCCCATCGCACTCTGTCCTGCTCTGGCACCCCCGTCTGGCACCACCACAATGATACGCCCTTGGTTTCTGGAGGGGACATCCTGGTGCTGTCCACTCACCTTGAGTGTGAAGTTTCACTTCCAGGTGTCAGGTTATCTTCTGAAGAATTTCCTAATTCTTGGGATTATTTTGCTTGTTGGATTATTCTCAAAATTGGCACTTTTCCATAACCCTTGATGAATTGCCTCCTGAAATAGTTCCAGCTCTTTCTTCAGGACCTCAACATTGTTCTGAGTTCAAGCCTTGCTCTACAAAGAGTTTGTTTTATTTTTAAAGCAACAGATATTAGAAAAAAATTCTTCCCTGTGAGGGTGGTGAGGTGCTGGCACAGGTTGCCCAGAGAAGCTGTGGCTGCATCTCTGGAGGTGCCCAAGGCCAGGCTGGACAGGACTTTGAGCAACCTGGTCTAGTGGAAGATGTCCCTGCCCATGGCAGGGAGTTGGAACTGGATGACCCCTTTAAGGTCCTTTTCAACCCGAGCCATTCTGTGATTCTGAAATCTGACCCATTCTCTATGACTTCTCAAGGATACTTGTTGCTGGCTCCATCACTCCCAGCTAATCCCTGGTGGATTTCTGCAGCCCCTCTAGTTTGTGTCATGCCCTGCTCATCCCAGGCTGCTCCTGGGCTACTTGGAGATTGTGCTGCTTGCTCACAGCTTCAGCTTCCTCTTCTTTCTTCTCCTGTTGCTCTGTCTGTCTTGCACTGTCTTGACTGCCTGAACCATCTCTCTTTGCTGGCAGGACAGCAACTATGGCCTGAAGGGTTTTGTCCTTGGATAGATGCCTGTTAGGGATATTTTGCCTTCCCCAGTGTGATGGGAGTGGAATGAAGAGCTCATTTTACAGCAGTGTTAATGGTTGCACTTGGTTTGTAGCCGTGATGCACATCCCATGGGGACAGGCAGTGACACTGCCAGATTTTTTTTAATCAGGGCAGCATCTCTCCACATGCACGCCAGAAGGCATAGCAGAGATGGTGTGCTTCTGCTGAGCAGCTCTCCCTCCCAGAGCATCCCTGCCCTCAAGGTTTTCCCACTCAGGCCACCGATGTGAGAATGGGAGGTGGAGAGGGCAGCATGGGAGGTGGAAAGGGCAGTGTTTGACTGCCAGAGACAGTGCAGACTGCGGTCATTTTGCTATCTCCAGGGTTAGACAACTCCCTCTTGCATCTTGCCCTGTTCTGGAGAAATGTCAAATGTTTTTTCACAAGAGATGACTATTTCATCTGCCTTAAGAGCACAGCCATAAAAGGCTTTACAACTCCATTTACCTCCTCCGTTTAATTGCTTTAATTCACCCCAGTCTCCATCCCAGGAGCAGGTACCTTGCTGGTCCTACCTGAGCTGCTGCTTTTGCCCCCACCGTGTGGCTGCTGCCCCATGGCCTCTGCATCACTTTCTTCCTTTACTTCCAAACGTTGCTTTTTCCCTACTCAAACAAAAAAATTCTTCTAAACCAAACATCCTCTCTGTGTCGGATATGGACAATCCAAACCTTTTAATCTGCTGAAAAAAGTCCCAGCATTGATGTTTTTTGTAGACTGGAAATGTGGAGCCCAGTGGCTGACGCTCTTCCTCGCTGTCAGCGCTCTGCTTTCCCCCATCTCAGAGGTGTAACAGAGCATCCTGCCCTTGGGGAGGGATGCCTGTGCTAATCCAGTCCTGATGTTGTCACTTCTGACAGCCACTTCCATGTGAAATTCCTAGAGGGAGATGAGGGGGCTGGGGAGAAGACACTGGAGCCCCTGGAGCTGGCGAGCAGACAAGCACTGACTGCAAAATAATACCCAGCCCATCAGGCTGATGCCCAGGGGTTGGTTCCTGGGCTGAGCCGTGGATTGTGCTGTGGAGAGTGCAGGAGTCACTTCCCGCTCCGGAGGTGGATCTCGCCCTCTGAAAGGTGCTGTGCACGCAGCCACTGCTGCTGCTGCTCTTTTCATCCCCACCTGGCTGCCTGGAAACTGGCTCTCCCTGCCTGCACCCTGCCTCTAGGTTTTGTGCCTCCAAAGCTGAAAATTAGATTTTTTAAAACATTTTGTTTTACTGGAGCTCTAAAATGTCAAAAGCTGGGAGTGAGGCAGAAGGCAAGAGCTGTATTTTAAGGAATGCTTTCCCCAGAAAGCAGCTGTCTCAAAATGCCTCCACTAAGAGCTACCTTAAACTCGAGGGTCCTTTAGCACAAATTGCAGTGCAGTTGTGACGAAAGCAGGGAGGGAAGAGGTGCAGCGTATCTTGGCTTGGGGTCCCCAGAGGATGCTGCTGGCAGCCACCTGGATGCCAGGGTAATCAGAGGCAGCACAGGAGATCAGCTGTTTCCTCTCCATGCTCACTGCTGGCTCATGGCTACTCGGAAGGGTTTTATTTTGTATGGTGACACGCCTGAGAATGAAGGGCTCCTGCGTGGAGATAAAAGCCACTTCCAGTGAGATGGGAGCTATCAGAGGCATGAGCAGTCAGGGCAGCTTTCCCTTTCAGCAAGCAGGCTGGCATCCCCTGCCTGTGTGTCTCCTGGCCATCCACCTGGGATGTGGGTGGTGATGACCCTACATCCCAGAGGCACCGTGTATTCCAGCACTGCCAGAGCCCCCAGTCCAAGGATCTCCACTGGCTGTCTTGAACCAGAGCCTTACAGCCCCTGTGTGAGCTCTGCAGTTACTTTAGTTGTGTAAACAGAGGCACGGAGATTTCCAGCAGGAGTAGAGCCAGGTACAAGGTCCCAGTCTGGTGTGGGGTGCAGCTGGGTGTTGGATGCAAAGTTGACTCATCTCAGCACAGCTTAAGGATTAAACAAGGTGAAGTAAGGGTAAGAGTTAGCAGCAGTTTGGGAGCATCGGGGCTTGGGTACCTCTCCTGCTGTAAATGGGAAGGACATGTTTCAGATGAGCTTTGTATTCCCAGAGTCACACCATAATAAACCCCAAAGGACGTGGACTTTGCTGGTTTGATATGGGTGCTCGTAGGAAACTGTGAAGCCATTTTTGAGCAGCCAGGACCTGACCTGGGCTTGTCCCTTCCCACTGGTGGCAGCGTGTTGAGCTTGCACAGCAGAGCATCACTTCATAAAGCAGCGGCACCTATGTGGGATTTTATGCACCTGTACAGGTTTTATTTCCTCCTTTATTTAATGATTTAATGTTCTTGGCATGTGGCTCCTTCCCCAGGCTGCCAGGGATGCAAGCAGGATCTTGAGGTGGCTCTTGGATCTCGCATTAAGCCACATTAGTATGTGCTGTAGATTCTGTTTCCTGTGAATTTGCACACAGCAGGAGGACGAGCAGGAAGGCTGCTTCTTGCTGGCAGGCTTCCCAGATATTCTTGGCATTGCAGATCTATACTTGCATCGTCGCTGTGGCCCTGTTTTAACAGAAAACAGAAAGTGCTGTGGCAACAGGAAGGCACAACCTCGGCGAGTACCAGCCCGGCGATGGTGGCGGCGGCAGCGCGAATGCCGTGTGCCGTGGTGGCACGGGGCTGTGTCCCTGTCCTGTGCTCCTCCCGCAGTCCCCTCTGCCTCCCTCCCATGGCCACACGCACAGGACAAGCAGCTCCTTGCTGTGCTCCTGGGAACACATCCATCTGCTGCAGGGCTGGCTGGATCCTGGTGGCGTGGGGCTGCCCACTCGGGGTTCATCTCCTCTGAGCCCTGTTGTTCTTTAGCAGACTCCCATAAGGAGTTGCCCCCACATCTCCAGGAGTTCCAGCAGCTCTTTCCAAGGGAATGGAGTTGCTGGAGGTCATGGTTTTGCGATACCAGTGTTGTTGGAAGAGGAGGCGTGCGGGGCAGGTCTGTTTGCAGGAAGCAGTGCTGGAGATGAGTGTGCTGAGGTGGGGAGAAGAATGAACTGGTGCACCAGTAGTGGGTGTAGGACTGGGACACATCCCTGCCCCCCATCTTGCAGTGAGCAGACACCTCAGCTCCTCCTCGCAGGGCTGGGTGCTGCATCCAGAACACCCAGGGCTGTGAGGGAGCGATTCCAGCAAAGGGAGAAAATCCCTGCAGGAGCAGTCTCTGCTGCAGTGTGGAGCCTGGTAGCCCGAGGAACGGTGGCCAGGCTGGCCTGGCAGCAGGGTGGCACGATGCAGATGTCCCAGCTATGCCTGGACGTCACCTCTCCCCATCCCCTGGGAGTGCTGGCTGGCAGCCAGGCTGTATCCTTGCAGCTCCCAGCCCGGGGAGGGCTTCCCGGGGCTGCATTCTCAGTGTGTACTTGATGAACCAGCACACTTTGTTCTCGAGTGGTGAGATTGGACTTCCTTTCCTCGGTCGGCAATGCAGGCTGGTTGTTGACTCATCAGCAGCTTCCCTTGGGCTTTGCTGCAGAAGGGGCAGGCAGGATTCTGCAGCAGTTTGAGTAGCTTTTGGAGCAGAGCTTTTTTTTTTTTTTTTAAAATATTCTTTTTTTTTTTTTTTTTCCTTTTTTTTTCCCCTTCCCTCCAGCTCATCATGAAAAATGTGTGAGTTTGGAGCTTGCAGATGGCATGCTGGTGATTTTACAAAGGGCTATTTCGTGGGTTGGTTATCCCCATTCTGTGGCTGCCTGCCTTTAAATATGCCTGGGTTCTGTTACGCTCCATAAATGCATGTACACTTCCCTCAGAGACTGTGCTCTGATCAAAAGAAGTGAAAATCCCAACTTCCCGAGGCCTAAATGTTTTGATCACAAGCCCTGGGACATGTGTGGGGAGAGGAAAGCTCCCTGCCTACCCATTCCTGGGGACCCTCACAGTGACAACTGGCTGTGGTAAGGATGGGCTGGCCAGTGGCACTGATCCAGGACAGCAGGATAATCCCAGTGATGTAACATCAGTGAGTTTCTTCTTCAGCTCTGCCACTGGGAAAGGGAGGTTTGCAGGCAGATCTGCTCAGGCAACCCTTGTTCCTGCAGGCAGTGGGGAGGGATGGGCTGTGCACAGGATGGTCTGTTCTGCCAGTGTTTCAGGTACCTGGTTCAGGATGGGATGAATCACACCCAGGGCAGCAGCAGTTCAGAGGGTCTGGGCCATGCAGAAGGTGGTACTGGTGCTGCAGAAGGTGGTACTGGTGCTGCAGAAGGTTGTTGGCTCGTGCCCAGTGCCTGCGAGTGCTTCGCAAAGGAGTAAGTGTGATTTACTCTGCCTGTTACTTGTCATCATTTCTGGTTTACTCTCTGCTTGACAAGTTCTGGTGTGGGCTTTCAGCAAGTCCTCACCTTTATTAGTTTGCTATGGGAAATGTGTTAATCCAGCCTGTTCTTACCTCATTCTGAGCCACTTGGACTTTTATTTTGAATGTTTGCTAATCCTCCCAGTGGATGCCTGTGGTTTATACTGGATCAAGCACACAGAAAGTCAAGTGTACTTCAGCAGCAAATGTGTAGAACGAGTGAGCTTGATTTCCAGCTGCTCTGTAACAGGGTTTACAGCTCTTGGGAGTGACTCTGGTTTGGTACAGCCTTGGGAGCCTCCACATCTCCTCACTCCATTGCCTCTGCTCTCCATCCAGAACCATGGATTTAGTGTGTAGTCGGGCAAACCCCAGCAGCTCTGATTGCTGGGCTTGCAACCGCAGCACTAATGAAATCACCTCTTAGTGATTTAGTGCACCTTGGGTCCCCTTTGAACAATGCAAGAAACTATTACTTTTAAGTGCTCTTCAGAGTGATGGGAGGAGCGGGATAGCCCGGCAACAGGAATAGCTGCTCAGTTCTTGGTGTTGCTGTGGATAATCCTGTTGAATGTTGAATTTAGGTGAAGTATTGCTGGAAAGTGAGCTTCACTATGTTCCCAGGACCTGGGGGAGGTAGGGGAGAGCTGGTAGGTGGTTTCTTTCAGTGCACTTGAAGAAGATCTGGAAAACCTGGTGTAGTTGAAGGTGTCCCTACTCGTGGCATGAAGCTCGGATTAGGTGACCTTTAAAGATCCCTTCCAGTTCAGACCATTCTGGGGTTTCATGAAGTGCACCCAAACAAGCGTAGCTGCACGTGGATGGTGGAAGAGGCAGACGATCCCTCCTTTTCTGGGATGGGCTGTGTGCTGCTTCAAGTGACTCAGCATCAGAACTGTTCTCATGTGTTCCAGGGTTCAGCCTTAGTTCAGCGATTCAGAACACATTAAAAGAGTCTGGACGCTGCCTTTTCAAATTCCTCAAAGCTTTGCTTTCACTGGGCTGGGTTTCTTTAAGGAGACCTGTGCGATGACACCGTGCTGATGGATGGGCGTTGTCATCTTGTGCCTGTGTCTGTGTTTTGAGCTTTCCCATACTCAGCTCTGTGAGTAACAGTGTCAGGGGGATTTGTCCAGTTCCTGATCTGCCATGGCTCATGCTCAGACCATGGCAGGTGCAGAGCTGCCACCTTTGCTCATGTCTTCTATTTCTGGTCTCCATTAGTAGGTGGATACAAAGGAAAGTGGAGCTGTTTGCATTACTGAAGTAATAGTGGAAATGTTATCTGGCTGGGATAATTAATTCCAGATGCTTTAATGTTAGTAGCTTGGCTAAAGCTACATAAAGAAGCAACATTTTTTTGTCTTTTTATATCCAGAAAGCACGCACTCAAGTGTCCCTGGCTTCTCTAGTAGCAATTCCAAGATACATATTGCTTAAATGGAAATGAGCGGAATACTGGCAGCCTGCAGGCTGGATTTGGAGAAGGTTGCTGTGTGACATGGCTCTCTGAAGGGCCACCAGGTCAGTGATGCTCTGGGAAATGGGGGAGAGCAGCACCCATGGATGCTGGGGCTGGCTCTGCCCTGCTGGCCTGCAGGGAGAAGGTGCTGTGTGGGCATCCTCTGTAACTGCCCTGGAACCAGAGGCTGCTGGGTTTTGCTGGGTTTCAGAGCCAGAAGAGCAGCACAGGCTGTGTCCCCCCCCCAGCAGCAGGGCACAGTCTCCTCCTGCTGCCTTCAACACCGCTGTCAGAGCTGCATGGCAGAGAGAGAAAAGGGGGAGGGGAACATGGAGAAGATCCTTGGACAGCATCAGAAATTATGTGTGTATTTTGCTCTCAGCCCAGACACTGCATTTGTCTAGTCAACCAGAAAAACATCTGTTTTGTTGTTCCAACCAGCCCACCAGCAAACCACTGCCCAGCCAGCGCTGTGTCCCTGCAGCTGTGGTTTTCCTCTCACAGCAGTTGTGGAGATGAACCCAACTGTGCCATGGTGCTCTCCTCTGCCTTGGGAAAGCACACACTGCTCTGCACCTGAATGCTTCTGTACCAAGTCCCTGCTCCCATCTACATCAGAATGATTCTCTGGGCACTGAATCAGAGTTGCAACTTAAATAATTCATCTGTTGCACAAAACCTCAGTGAGATTTAGGCTGGAATATCAACGTGAGAAAGACAGGAACATCAACACGGGTCTTTCTCTAGTCTGCTGGGTATCAGGCTTTTTATGTGGTGATAAACAGCTCAGAAATGGAATTGGAAAAGCTGTCTAGGTTTCACAAGATGGCTGTTTAGTGCCTCCTGTTAACTTGTTTTCCTCTTTTTATCACATCAAAGAAGAGTGAATCACTTTCTCCTTAGAGGATTATGTTATTCCAGAGGCCTGGAAGGACCCACTATGGTTACAGGCTGTTACAGAAGGAGATTTCAGATGGGGAGGGAACAACTAAGCATTTTTCTTACTGCACCTGTTAATTGTAATTGGGAGCTTCAGCTGCATTTCTGTAAAACTTCCAGAACCTGCCTATGTAAATCCTAAACTACCAGCAGCACAGGAGGGTTCAGCCTACCCCATCCTTAACGTTCTGCACGGAAATGGGATTGTCACAGGAGGATTTCCAAGCCCAAAGGGAGAGCCCTTGAATGGTCCCAGAGCCGAAAGGAGTGTGATGCGCCGGCAGCTGCGGGTGCCGAGGCTGTGCCCTGCGGAGCTGTGCCATGGTGGTCATGGATCAGATGCTCCCAATGGCTGGGGATGCTTTAAAAGCTGATAATGAAAATTTCTAATATTCACTGGATAGTGCCGAGTGTCAGAATTCAGCTGGGAAAGACAATGGCAGCAGCTAAAGGGACAGTGGGCGTAGCTGTGCCGCCCTGGGCTGGTCCCTGCCTGGCGGAGGACACCAGGGTCCCTGAAACATTCTGGGGTCCCTGAGACGTGCTGGGGTCCCTGAGACGTGCTGGGGTCCCTGATGCATTCCGCGCAGGAGGGATGGGGAGTGCAGCCTGCACAGCCACCCAGGCATTACGTCACCTGGAGCTGCACTCACTGGCTGCTGGTACCCGGAGGGCAGGACGCTGCTGCAAGCAGCGTTAACCCCTTCCTGGGCATCCTCAGTGCCACTTGGGTAGCACAAAGGGACCTTCACGAGCTGAGCATTAGCCACCGATGTCTGTGCTGATGTCTGTGCCGTCAGGGGCTGCCTTTTGTGCACAGCTGCTCCTGTTACCAGGGCTTGGTGAATCCTCCTGGGGCCGAATTCAGCTGCTTTGTTCTCTCGGAGCAGCAGCAAAAGCCGAATGGAGCTTCACGGCTGAACCACGCGTGTAACTGCCTGTGTAGGTTTTTGGGCTACAAGCTCTTAAAGGAAGGTTTAGGTTACAGCAAAGGGCAGTGCCAGCCCAGGCACCTGCTGTGCCCATCAGAAGCAGTGGGGACAGACTGCACGGTGGCACTGAGCTGCTTGCTCAAGCAGGGATGTACATGGGAAGGGTTGATGTTAAGTTCCCTCCATCAACTTTTTTTGCTAGGAATGTGCTTGTTACAGCCCCTGCCATGAGAATAGCCTACAAATGGTGCAGAATGGGTGACAGACTGGGCCATCAGGCACCATAGGTTCCCCTTCCTGGACCCACAGGTTCCCCTTCCCACGGCTGCTCTGTTGATGTACGTATGATGAATTTTCCTGGATTTTCAGAGGCTGTTGCCAAATTGTGAGGGGGTTTTGACTCCAGCAGCCAATAAGGAAATACTGCAGGTCCTTTATTTTCTGCACAAAGTGGTCCCAGCGGTGCTGTCTCATTCTGCTCAGGTTCTTGTTTGTTTTAAAATAAAGGGGTTTGGTGACAGTGGCCTGTTGAGATGCACTGTGTCACCTCTCTCCTCCCTGGGACCAGCTACCCCCATCCCTCTCCCTTCTCCATCCACAAGGAGGATGCATTGGCAGATTCTGGGTACCCGTGGTCCCTCCTGCAGGATCCAGGGGCTCTGGTGTCAGCTGGCTTATGCCAGGGGTGACAGCAGGGTGCCCCTAGGGCCCTGAGCTCTCTGTGCTGCTGACCAGGTAACTCCAGATGTTACCTGGAGTATCTTGCATCAAGGAGGGGAGGGGTGAAGTACACAGGTACCTGTTAGCACCAAGACCTGGATTGTAAAGATGGTTTTAGGCTCATCCAGCCAGTCCAGCCAGCTTGCATGCAGGTCTGAACATCAGGCCAGTTAATTTAAAACCCTAACCATTTAATATCTTCTTGGCGTTCCCTTTCTTCTTTGAAACCAGCTTTGGGAGTATAGTTTTTGGCTCATGGTTTTATAGCCTTTACTAGAAGCCATAAAAATGCAAGAAGTAGGTGTAACATGGTCAGTAAATCTGGTCGTGGGTACGCTGAGGGTCACAAGCCCTTGTGTGTGGGTTGTAGCTCATCATTGTGACCATCCACCACTGTCCCCAGCCCCATCCTTCACCCTTATACCCCCAGGCTCTTTTTCTAACCTCTTAAATTCTGCTCTGCTGTTGAGAGGCAATAGCATCTATAAAACATGTTAGTTTGAGTTCATAAGGAGATGGGGCATCCTGTCCAAATGGCCTGCTAGATACTATTTTAATAAACAGAAAGTGAAAATCATCCCTTTAAATTACCCTTTTAAAGCTGTCGTGTGCCACAGGAGAATTCCCCCAATAAGTGGAGCTGGCAGTAGGAACAGTATCAGCATCCACTGAAGGTTGCTGGCAGAGCTGTCTTTCCACTGACTTCCTAAGCTGATTTATTTATGCACACTGGACAAGACTAATTTAGGCTGGAATGGAGGTAAAGAAAAGATGACTGACTAAAGCCTTCATTGTAATCAAACTAAGTATTTTTAGAGGAGAAACACTATGCAGGATTAATTACTTCTATCTGGTATATTAAAAGGGAGCATATAGAAAAAAATGCCTTCTCCCTTCAGCCAAGCGAAGCATTCCGTTTACAGAGATGATTAACCATGGGAATTTGCTGAGTATATTTTATTACTGTGTAATCTTCTCCAGGGATAGATGTGATCCTCAAGAGTGTTGGGGTCCACTTACTCCTTTTCCTCAAGTGCCCTTGAGACCCACTTTCAGACTAAATTGGCCTCAGGATTGTTGTGCTTTTCAGGCCGATCCCAATTTTCAGTCCTTCGTTTAAATGAGCCTTTGATTGATACAGGATTTTAAAAAAATGCTATGTCTCTGGCTGGTTGGATAAATAAGGAGTAAATGCTCCTCCAGAGTAATCGAGCTTCTGTGAATGGTTTGACTCTTGGTGGAGGCTTTGCCTCTGTGATTCTTTGACATGATGGTGCAGGGAATTTGGGTGGGTTGGTGGCACCTGTACAGACTCCTCATCACCCAGCCTGGGTATTTTTTTTTCCACCGAGCAGCTGTTTGGAAACACGGTTTCCAAATGGGTTAAGACTTGTCCCTGCACAACAGGGGAGCCCTGATGACATCCCCAGCTCTTGGAGCCCAGCAGGAGATGGATAGACACCGGGGAGGGCAGCCCCTGTGCTTTGTTCCCTTTTTCTTGCTGTGTCTCCACTGCAGTGTTTGGACAGCACAAAGCTTGCAGCTTTATGAGCTCCAGTTTCTTGAAGCTGTTGGAGATGAGGAAGGGTGCCCAGCTTGGTCTGTTTTCTGTATTGCTGTGAGTTAGGGCATGGTCTTTCCCAAAGGGTTGCTCTCTTGTATTAAACTGTAGGATCTCTTCCTTCCAGTGTTCCTCCTAGCCCAAGGCACTGTCACTGCAGTCATTGATCTTTTTATCTCAACACCAAGAAGCCCTTTGCAGGTGTGTTAGCATATGTCAGGAGGGAGTCAGCTGCTTTTTAAGAATGTGATTTTACCCACCAGAGCAAATCCCGGAATCAGTGGGAGGCTGTGCACCTCTGGGCATTGTAGCCTGCTTGGTCTCCCAGAGGCTTGGGATGCCCCATGTGAGCCTCAGCATCTGGCAGCCTCCAGCTCCCCTCAGGGTGGGAGGAATGTTCATGGGAACAGGCACAGCCTCTCTTAGGGTTTGCTGAATTGTTTGCAAGCCATAAAGCCCTTGTGTTTAACTGAGTGCTGCAGATGAATCAGGGAGTTGATCTGGACCAGACTTCCAGCAGGTCTTCATAGGGTTATGCAAGCTGCTCACTCTATGAAAAATAATTAAGCAGCTATTTCAGTTTCTTCATTTGTGACCTTCTCCATTTGTTGATATTTGAAATGGTGAGAATATGGCACGAACATGTCCCAGCATCCCCAAACTTAACTCCAGGGGATCCCAGCCCATGCTGCCAGATCAGCATGGGGTCATGGGGAGGAAGCTTAAGAAGGAAAGTTTAGTGGTCCTCTTAAGAAGATACTTTTCATATTAATGCTTATTCCTTGTGGGAAAGTGGCTGCTGAGTGCTGCAGCACCTGATCATCCCTCCCTGACCTCTGTGTTCCCAGACGGGGAGAGGCGCCTGCCATCACTACATTGGCATGTTTCAAACCTTTTAACAGAGTGCTGGTGAGCACATAGAGCTTGTTAGATGTTTGTATCTTCATTACCTTGATCTTCATCATCAGTGACATGGTGAGAAGTAAACTTCACTCTCTAAGTGCCAGTTCCATTAAACCAAAGCAAACTGCATTTAACTACAGTGTCAGAAAAAGCTGGATGTCGAGTGCTGGTGGTGCTGTTACAGTCAGTGAGCCCCCGAGCTCCCTGTGATCTCTGCATCACCAGGGACTGTGCAAAGCAGGACCTGAGAGTCTGAACTTGGATCCAGGTGTTGTGGAGGGTTGGGAGCGCTGGGGAAGCGGGTGCGTGACTTGAGGGGAGAGTCACTTGTCTCCTGTCTCTGAGCATCAGGTTCAGCAAAACTTCTCCATGAGATATCTGCAGAAAGGAGGTGGAGGCTGCATGCCCAGGTGGGAGTGGATGTGCCCAGGCTCAGGCAGGTGCTGTGTCCCACACACCCTGTGGGCGGGCAGTATCGTGTGCACTGGGTAAGGTAACCCCACGGGATTGCTCCAGTCACATCAGCATCCTCATCACACCAAGTGCATTTCAGTGCTATCAGTAAATGACCTGTTCAGGATACTCCTTTGATATGTACACAGAGCATTAATCTTTGCAACTTTATGCCAGGGTAAAAATAGCAGCTCTTTCCTCCTGCCATCCTGAGCATCTGTGGCTGGCTCGGTGTCAGAGCATCACCTGTTGCAGGGACTGTTGGGTGAGCAGCTTGTGTAACTCGGCTTGGTGAAGGCTTGGGGCCCGGCCTCCTGCCTGCTCAGGCAGCTCTTCCCAGCAGAAGCGTTCATTGCAGTTGGAGGATTGGTTTTTTCTCGACAGCTTTGGGGTTTCTCCTGTAAGAAGGCTGTGCCCAGCCTGGCTGCTCCCCCACCAAGGGCCTGTTTCTGTGCAAGGATGACCTGGACTTGGGCTCGTGGGAAGGAGGGGTTCAGTCTGACGTAAACCAATGCACATTGCACCAGCAGCTCCTGCTTTTTTTTTTATTAATAGCATCTTCCAATGGCTAAAGGGGCTATGAGAAAGGCTAGAAAGGGACTTTTTAGATGGGTGTGTAATGTCTAGACAGAGGGGGAATAGCTTTGAACTGACAGAGGGCAAATTTAGATTAGATATTAGGAAGAAATCCTTCCCTGTGAGGGTGGGGAGGCGCTGGCACAGGTTGCCCAAAGAAGCTGTGGCTGCCCCATCCCTGGGAGTGTCCAAGGCCAGGCTGGATGGGGCTTGGAGCAACCCGGGATAGTGCAAGTTCTCCCTGCCCACAGGAGGGAGAGTTTGAACTGGATAATCTTTAAGGTTCCCTCCAACCCCATCCATTCTGTGATTCTCTGATTTTAGGGGTTTGGGAGCTCCTTAGATGCCCATCCTGAAGCTGTGTCTGGAGCCTGCCTAGTTTCAGGGTTAATACTGCTGTGTGCATTAAATAGAGACATCAGTGAATCCCCAAGTCCTGTCCTAGATTACAGTGAGATTGTTTTAAAATGTGGGGACTGTGAGCTGTCCTTGCATGTGGCTCTCTTTAGTTCTTGAACTCAAATTTGGAGATGTACTCAGGACATTGGGTCACATCTTTATTTTCAATTTACTGGGGGGAAAGTAAAGCAAAAAAGATGATAAGAACCCATTTCTTGATGTTTCCCTCTCTGAGCCATAAATTGTTGCTTCTCCTGCTGGTGGCTCTGGAAGTACCTGCAGTTTTTGTGACCGCAGAGGACAGCAATTAAACTGCATGTCTGGGTCTGTAGAAGCTCCAGCTTAATTTTTCTGCCCTGCCACAGATTTCCTTCCTGACCATGGGCAAGGCGGGCAGGGGCCTATTCCCAAGGACAGCTGGGCCAAGTGTCTCCTTTGGCACATACAGAGCTGGGAGCATCTGGTACCACAATTCATCTGGTTGTGTGATGGGCACCGTGGCTTTGCCCCAGACACATCACAGAGCACAAGGCTCTCAGTGCTCTGACAGTAGCGTACATAGCAGGGCAGAAGGCAGATAAAAGTCTTCCAGGGATCAGCGGCCTTCCCAGCTGGCACTGGTGCAAGAGCAGGGCTGGGTCCTCCAGCCGTGCATGGGGAGAAGCTGTTTGGAAGGGGCTGGCGTGCTGCAGCGAGTTGATGTTCGGTTGCTGTTTCTTTGCAGCATCTTTCTGTCTTGCTATCTGTGGCAGGAGGTGGATTTCAGGGGAGGAAATGTGAACTGTGCAAATACTGCAGCGAGCTCCAGTTCCCAACTTTGCCAAGATCTGTCAGCTGGCACCACAGGCTGCTTCTCATTTCCAGCTTGTCCTCTGCTTGCATGTCTTTAGGCATGACACTGTTGACATGTGCATGGCAAGTATCATGCATATTGCTGCAGAGTTGCCAAGGAAAGGCAGAAGAGCTGACAGCCAGGGCCTGATCACTCTCTGCGCAGGGAGTTCACAGCAGATGAGGCAGCTCTTCTCCCCGTCCCTGTGATTGTGATTAGAGAGCACTCAGAACAGATCTCACAGGCCACCAGGGGGATGTTCTCCAGTGCCAAGCATGCCAAAGTGCTGCCCAGCACGGTGTGGATGTGGCACTGCAGTGTACGGCACACTGGAGGTGTTCATGGAGGAATTAATGGCTGGGGGACTTGCTGTCAGTACTTGGATCATCATCTCCATTACACCTCATTTTTCTCATGTAAGGAGTTAATTTCTGTAGATGAATGGGATCACTCTTGCTGCAGTTGCTGCGCTGGGGCTGTCTGTCAGCGCTGGCCCATGGGCTGGCTTTGGGTGCAGTGGCTTTGCTTTCCTTCACAGAGTCAGATACCTGGTGTGGTCTCACCCTCCATGGCAAGAAACAGAATATTTTTGGGAGTTGTGGCTCTTTGTCAAACCTCCCCTCCTTTTCTTCCAGGATCATCCCCCAGCTGGAGAACTCACTTTCACAGGTTTCACCGAGCAGCCTGCCTGGCTCTGAGATTTCAGAAGCTACAAGGACTTACTTGCAAGGAATGAGCCGCTATGACCTGGACGAGCTTGATGCCTGCTGGTTGGAACTTGTTAACATGGAGCTCAAGGAGATGGGTCAGTATTGCTTTTATTTTTTTTTTCTGGCCTGGCTGTCCCACAGTAGGCATTCAGGTTGTTTGAGTAAGCATGGGGAACTAAAGGCCTTGAAGAAGAAATGTCAGAAACGCTGGTCCCGATTGTTTCCTGTCCCAGGCATCTCTAGATATCACAGCATAACATTGCCTGCATCACTGCTGTTATATCACTGCACATTCTTCAAATCCTTTAGTGGATTTTGGTCGAGTGCAAGTACCTGAGCTTGGAATTTGACCATTGGCATTAGTGCTTAGCATGGTCTGCTGTGCAGATTTTTTGTTGGCACAGACCCATGGGTGTGTAATCCTGCCAGACTGTGGAGGGATTTTCCAGTCCTTGTTAGGGAAGGGTTGCTGTGGTGTGGTTGCTGCTCTGCAGGTAAGAAGAACACCTCAATAAAGCATTCGCCTTGTGAGGTCAGTGAAGGCTCAAGCATGAGCCCACATGAAGGGTTACTCCTGGTGGCAAAGGTCTTTCAAGGGTGGGAAAAAGGATTTTACCAAGTGCTTGCACAGATGGCATCATGCACTGTGAAGCAGGAGGGTTGTGCTGGCTCTCACAGGTGGCTGGCTGAGGGCTGCAACAGGATTCAGGATGAGGGCAGGAAGAAGCAGTTCAGTGAGCTTGCATGGAGCACAAGTGAGCTCAGAAGTTGGCCATGACAGTGACTGATCTTGGTTTTGGAAGATCTGTCCTTCTGGTGTACTCATGGTTTACCATGCAATTTTGTTACCATGACCTTGAGCAAGTTGTAGAGGTTGCTTTCACAGTTTGTCTGATTATCTGATCTAGGTATCCTGTATATTGGATTTCCCATAATCTCAATGTTGTGGAGCCTGTAGCATCACGGAGAAATCACAAGTCAGTTTTGCCCTCATTAGCTGGTCCTGTATTAGCAGCCTCAGCTCTGTCATTAGCACACCCAGGTTTTGAGGCAGTGGCAGCTACAGTGCAATCCTTGGGCAGAGCAGAGGGTGCTGTGGGATAAAGCCAAGTGCCTCAGTCCTGCCCAGGTACCTTGCAGAGGATCCACCCTTCCTAACCCTGCACAGCTGCTGTTGCTGCATCAAGAAGCCAGCTTCTGCCAAAGTGGGCATCATTGTGACCTCTCTGTGCCTTCACTGTATCCCGTGCTACATTTCCCTTGCTGTCTGCACAGCTGCATGGCCATCAGAGGTGTCTCTGGGCTCCAGAGAAGGGTTGTCTCTATTTCCACTTCCACTTGTGTGTATTTCATAAGTCTCTAGAAGTGAAGTGGGCAGACATTTGGCTTTATTATTTCTTCAAAGTATTAGGTTTCAAATGCAGTGTCCAGATGTGGAGCTGCCGTGGTGATGGAAGACTGAGGTAACTGGAAGGTCCCTGCCCCAGGCCAGGCAGTTGCTGGCTGCTGGCTGTCCCCGTGTCACCTTTGGGCTGGCATGTGCCAGACCCGAGAGTGCTGGGGGAGAGAGGCGGCTTCTGCAGTGGCACTGCCTTGGGGATGAGTTGGGTTTAGGAGGGGGGCTTGAGCTTCATCCCAGCCATACCCCTGCTCTGTGCAGGTCCGTGGAGGGGCTGGCACCTCAGCATCCCAATGAATCCCAGGTCAGGACACTGGCAGTGCTTTGCTGCTGACCCTCAGCCATTCTGAGCAAGCTGCATTTTTTTCCTCTATATTGCCATTTATCAACCAGTCACCTTTTCCAAATAGTATCCTTAGGAGGTGTTTGTCCAGGTCTGGGCTGGATGAAATCATAGGATCTGAGGAAGCCCTTGAGCCTTCCTGCCATCACCAGCTCTAGAAGGTGATAAGGACCAAGGGGATCTCGGCAGTGGTAATGCAGAGAACGTGACTGCCCATCACCTGCTTCTCCAGCCCATTCCTGTTGCTGAGGGAGCACCGTCATTATTGGCTGAGCCTTAAATATGCTGGGGAGAGATTAGCTTTGAAAACTGGTGTTTGGCATGTGAAATCCACTGCGGATACAGCTTCAGCCCCATGGATTCTGGTATCTTGCTCCCTCCCTGAGTCCTCCCAACTTCTCCAGCAGTACAAGGGCTAGTACATTTTTTCCAGTGACCTGGAAAAGAAAAGATATGGCATTGATTTCTAACCCATCCCTGGCGCTGCAGGGCAGGTGGGAAGGGAGATGGGAGCTAGTGCTCCTGGCTGCAAGACCATGGTCACATCACCCATGGCAGCCGTGCCTGCCGTGGAGGCTGGAGGTCATCGGGCTCCTTTGAGGGGATGCATTTTCCTGCTTGTGGAAGTGATGGGGTTTGGGTGCTCACAGAGGAAAACTGTTGTAGCAGATCTATTGCTGCTCACCCCCTAGGCTGTGCCAGAGCAGGGGCTTTGCTCCCTCTGCTTCCCAGATGGGAAAAGCCAGGGTGGGCTTTGGGTGCCCTTCAGCACCCAAGGCAGAGGATTGCACTGCCTGGGTTGGTCCAAAGGCACTCCATAAATAGTGTTTTCTCCCAGAAGCCCTTGACATTAATGACACCATTAATGACTCGCTGAGACTTCCAAACCTGCTTTGCTAATCTCCAAGATCATTAACATGACTTAACTAGAGAACTGCAGCCTCTGCTCCCATTCAGAGGAGTCAGGATTTATCTCCCAGCATTAATTTAAGAGATAGGCAGAAGTTTAAATTCTTCATGGGTGTTTGGCTGAACTGTTGTCAGTGGGCTGTCCAGGGCACAATATGTCACTCCTAAAATATTTAATGACAAAGAAGGATCCTGATCTCTGACTGGCTCCTGAGGATGTGCGAGGAGGAGAGCTGGAAAACACCTATGAGATCATCCAGCTCGCCTTTCGTGGATCTGCTGTAGCACATAGCACATGCCTTTTCCAGTCCTTTTTAGGTCACCCCAGGGATGGAATTTTATCACCAAGATCAGATAAACCTCCAGACAGCTCCAGCTCTCTGCATTCTGCCTGCTGACTCCTCTTCCAATTAAGTGGAATTGCTCTGAAAAGCAAAGGTTTTACATGAAAAGCAGAAGTTTTAAACATAAAACAGCTTTAAATAGTTTTAAGCCCCCTAGTAAGATGCCTCAGTAGCTGTTGCTGTACTTGATGGAAATGTGCTGTTTGAAGAACGTTTGTGTGCTAGAGATGAAGTCAGTATTTAGGCACGCCTAAGTGTTTTATTTGTTGCTGCTGCAATATGAGATAGTAAAAAAGTGAGTCTGAAGAAGGCTGAATGAAGCCCTGAGCCAGATTAATGTCCATGCCACTCCAGGCAGCACAGGCCTTTCCTTTTAGACAGGAGCCATGCCATAAGTCTTCATTTTTATATTAACATTTTATGCTGTATTTTGTGATCTCCACTAAATCCAAAGCTATTGTAAGAGCGGAGCTAGAGAGACTTCAAAGACCAAGGCAGAAGAGATCCTTTTGCAGTCATCGGCACTTCATAAACACACAGAAAATCCTCAAGAAATTGCTAAAATTGTTGTCGGAATCAATTTTGCTGAAGGCAGAGTCGAAGTTTCTAAGTATTCCCTTGACTTAATCCATATGGTGTATTCTGCTCACATATGCCCACCACAGCTTCTATCTTGGGAGCTGGAGGTGTTCCTGGTATTTTATGGCAGGAACATGCAAAGGTCTCATGGATTGCTTTTGAAGCTCTGGGGGGAATTCGTTGCTGCATACTTGAGATATGTCTGTGTACTAATGAGATGATACCTCCCTCGGCGGAGGTGAGATTGGTCAAGTAGATGTGAAATAAGCTGGAGTCGCTGGAGAACCCCGGGGAAGATGTGCTCAGTGGAGCAGAGGCTGCTGTCAGCCCTGCTCCTCGCAGAGTGGCTGCTTCCCTCCCCGGCAGTCCTGGGTGTCACACTCCGAGGCTGCTCCTATCCCACTGCATCCTTTTGGGATTCTGGGAGCCTCTTTTTCACCCTGAGGCAGCAGGTTGGCACTCCCCAGGCAGAGCTCATCTCCAAGCAGCTCCTGCCCACCAATGTGTGTGCATGTCCCACTGTGCAGGACCACCCCAGAATAGAGTCATAGAATGGTTTGGTTTGGAAGGGACCTTAAAACTCATCCTGTTCCCTGCCATGGGCAGGGACACCTTCCACTAGACCAGGTTGCTCCAAGCACCATCCAACATCCTTGAACACTTCCAGGGATGAGGCAGCCACAGCTTCTCTGGGCAACCTGTTCCAGGGCCTCACTACCATCACAGTGAAGAATTTCTTCCTAACATCCAATCTCACCCTCCCCTCTGTCAGTTTGAAGCCATTCCCCTCTGTGAAACACCACAAGCCTCTGGAGCTGAGCTTATTTAGCTCCTTAGGGATACAGATAATTGATGCCACATGTAAATGAATGTATTAATTGTTTGTATGTGATGTATTAATGTATAGATTAGCAAGGCTGGAGATCAGTGGGAGACGCTTTAGACATTTTGCCTCCACATTTTCAGCACAATCAGTTGTTACGTCAAGTCACTGTTTTGCTGTTTCCATAAATTCCTGCTAGTAATTGTGGTAATTTCCAGCAATACTCTGGTTTTGCTGCTGGATGGGGTGAGAAGGTTTTCATCAGGAGTGCTCTAGGACAGCCCTGTCAGAACCAAGCATCACTGCAGAGAGGCAGCAGCTTATAAAGTGGCTTCTGAAACATTTTGTCATCATCTTAAATTTGAGCAATAATTGATGTCGGTGGGTGGCAGAAAGGGTGATAATTGGTTCCTGTAAATCTTTTGAGTACATTAGCAGGCTGTGTTTGTAACAAAATGTCTGAAAGTTTCACTGTGGATGCTCAGTTGGCTGTTTGTGTGTTGGTCACACTTTACATGCAGGGTCTGCTTATAAATAACATTGATAAAAGATTAATGTACAATTGCTGCATCTTCCAAGTGCTGTGTATCTGCAGGTGGTGGGCTGGAGGTGGCTGTGGCAGTCCCAGGTGGCCTGCTGTGGTGTTCAGGTGGTTGGCTGTCATCCCCTGATGTCCCTGAAGGATGCTTGGGGCAGGACCAGGGATGCCCAGGGGGACACTCAGCCTGGGGCAGGGTGGCTGGTGTGCCCACGAGTGCCAGAGCAGGCAGGTTTGAAGTGACTTGCCCGGGGCGAGCTGGAAGGACAGTGAGCTGGAAGGAGATCTCTGGAGTCTGTGGTCCCTGTACCATGTGTGAACACCCCACCCCATCAGGGACCTGTCATTTTTTCACTCTCAGGTTTTCAAAGATAGTCAGAGGCAAGCCTACATCATCCCGCAAATGCTTTCCCCTTTTTTTATTATTATTTTTAAAAGCAGTAATTTTGCTTGTTTTTATATACATATATTTTTCCTGAAAAGTAGACTTTCAGGTTTATAGTCTGTGAATCAGCAAATGGCACAGCCTGCAGTCCTGATAGCTGTTCATGAGCTGTTTTCCATCTCCAGGTATTCTCCACAGGGGTAAAGGATTTATTGTTTCAGTAAATTGATATTAGTGGAGCACAGTTCAGTCAGAAATAGGTCTCTGTTTTGTGAAAAGTGGCTCTCCAGCTATTTTTTTCCTCCCCTTGCAGTGAGTTGGCTCACACCACAACAAGGAGTAGCTGAGAATTCATTTAGCAGAAGAATATTGCTCCTTCATGCCACATAAATTACGATATTACAGAAATAATTATAACGGAGGGTGGCGTTGTGTAAAGGAATGTGCCTGGTACTTCTCCCAGGCGCGGCGCTGTGGCTGCAGTGCCAGCCCAGTAATCCCAGCTCCTTGGGGACAGAGTGTTTAAATTCTGTGTTTCAGGTGCTGTCTGGGCAGTTGGAAGGGCTGGGTTGTGTGGAGTTGGGCTGGGCCCCTTGGGAGCCCCCAGGATAGCAGGGATGCTGGGTGGCCATGGAGCTGCAGGGATCACGGCGGACCCTGATGCAGACACACAAGGAAGAGTTCTTTGTTTAGAGCAAAGTTCCTTCATGTTTTCCTTTCATGAATCAGATCTGGAAACCTCCTGTAGTGCATCATCATCTGTCTCTTCTCCTCTGTTTCTGAAGCAAAGTCCCATTTTCTAGTGCTTCCTTTAGCTGGGAAGGTGCTACACCCCAGCATCCTGCCCCGTGCAAAGAGGGTAGAGTTTTTCTTGTCTGAGATGCCGTGGGAGGCAGCATTCCCTGGATTACAGCCCTTCCCACTGTGGGGCAATACCAGAGTGTTCCAGGGAGGCTGGGCAGCCACATCAAAACCCATCATCGTTAATGCACTCAGTGGTCTTGGGGAAGGGGTGTGGGTGGCCTCCTGGAAGGGGTGATGGGAAATATTCCTCCCATGTCTGTGTTTTGAACATGGCTCCAAATCACCAGTGATTCTGTTGGCATGAGACTGAAGCCTCACTTCTGCCTGTGTCACTCCAGACAGAAACTCTGAAGGAGTTTATGGCTATCACTGCCATTCTCTGTGGAGGCTCAGAAAAGCTTCGTTTTCTTGCCTAAGACCTTGACATACCTTAACCAGGTGAAAATACCATTCTCTTGGTCGGCAGGTGGAGTCCACTGACCTGGTGATGGTCCCAAAGGTGACCATCACGGAATTTGTTCATTGTAGCCAAGATCAGTATCTGCATCTTTACTTTCCTTCTCTGGGCACAATAATAGTGTCACTTGTGCATATACTCAGGGAGTGTTTTGGTGGAGAATTTTTTTGTGTTTGTTGTTTAGCTGGCCACGATCAATAAAGAGAGGGTTTTTGCAGCCAAAAAGATGATGATTTTATGAATGGAGTTTAGTAGCACAAACTTCATGTGATACAGAAGGAGATAAATGGAGCACAAATGGAAAAAGCACTTCACCCCCAGGCCCCATTGTTTAGTGTTTCATAAACGATTAATCGCTTCATCCCCATCAAGTGCAATTGTCAATTCAATAAGCTCCGAGGTATCCGGGATGACGCTTGGCAAACGCATTCCTAATGTAATTACATCTAAATGGAGTGTGAGAGCGCCGGCGTGCGCGTGCGGGAGGGACGGATCCGTATTCCCCTGGAATGGTGTAACAGCTCCATGGCACAGAGGCTGTGAGGGAGGCGCTGGCCTCCCTCTGGCTCTGCTCTTCCTCTGGCGCAGGAGTTTTGGGATCAGCATGAACTTTCTTCCCAGGGTTAAGCAGGTGATGATGGAAAATTCAGGAGGTGGGATGGATGCTGGTTCTTTCCACTTGAGGTGAAGTGGAACAGTGGCAATTCCAGTGTGATCCTGACCCTGGGCAAGGTCAGGTTCATGATTCCTGTGGAAAACCCCCTCCCTTTCCTTCCTCATGCAGCCTGCAGATACCAGCTCTCTGCCTGCCCTCTCCCATGAGCGCAGGGCAGCTCTGGAAAGTGTGAGGGAAAAGCATCATCATCATCACCTTGATGATCATTTTGCTTTCCAGAAGAGTAGAGCCTGAAATGTTGGAAGGAATGGAGTAACTCCAGACTGACACTGGTGCCCAAGCTTATAGTCACAGATGGGGAGTTGAAACCCTGACCAAGAGGAGGATATTCTTGCTGGACTGGTTTAATGCTCACATGAAGTCATGCTGAGCAAGTGCACCTCGGGTGGTGTGTTTGTAAAGGGACTCCAGTAAGGCAAAAATAATGCTCTGGCTTTCTCTGTAACATGCAGGCAATGACAGGACAAGGAGGCTTTGAGTTGAAAGAGGATAGGTTCAGATGAGATACTGAGAAGAATTTTTTCCCTGTGAGGGTTGTGAGGCCCTGGCACAGGTTGCCCAGAGAAGCTGTGGCTGCCCCATCCCAGGAAGTGTGCAAGGTCGGCTTGGACAGGGCTTGGAACAACCTGGTTTAGTGGAAGGTGTCCCTGCCCATGGAGGGGGTTGGAACGAGAAGATCTTTAAGGTCCCTTCCGACCCAAACCATTCCATGTTTCCATGATTTTGTGCGTCCTGACCTGCTGCATCCACTGGCACTATTCCAAGAGCAAGATGGTGGCTCCATTCCAGCCCTGGTGCTCAGAACTGGCTGTGCTAGTGCAGGATGCTTCACATTGCTGAGCTCTAGAGGCTCCAGGCAGCCTGTGCCAGCCTGGGGCTGAGATCCCGCGCCCATCGCCGGGGCTGCTCCGGAATCCAACAGGTATCTGCAGGTTCCTTGGCGTGTTGCAGCACAGCAGCCCGAGCTCTTGAAAGGGCTGCGATAGGGAACAGTGTTGTCTGTCTTAGATGGTATCTCAGACTCGACATAGACGTGTAAAATGCCAGGCTGGATGTTTGCAGAGACTTGTCAAGCCAAGGGAAACCGTGCCAATGAAACATTGGGGAAGAGCTTAAAAAGGCAGACAATGGTGTGTTTGCTTGCTGAGCTCGCCTACGTGATGCTTTCCCCCTTTACAGACTTTTTTCAGCTGGTCGGTGGCCATGGGAGGAAAGATGCAGCCTCTGCCAGCCCCATCCAGTGAGAGGTACTGGGACCCCTGCAACCCCATCCCTGGGGGCTTCCCAGCAGCCCAGAGTTCAGCCCAGGACAGGGAGCTCACACTGTGGCTTGAGAGATGCCCAGGATGCCAAATTTTTCACTGAACATTTAATTAGTAACTGCTCCTTTTGGATTCTTCTTCAAGCCTTTTTTTCTCCATCTCTGCTCATAAATGAGGTATTTTCTCCCATTGCTTTGCATCAAGGAGGGTGGACAGCAGTTTGGGTCAGACTCCTCCACTGTGTGGTCAATTGTGGATAATTCACACTAATGAACTGCTAAGTCTAATTGTTTTGTATTGCATCCTGCTGGTACTTCTGTTGCTGTCTTGTCTTCATGCCTTCTCCTGTGATGAGATAGTGCTCACTGGGAGACGGGGTGTGGTAGGGGCTTAACTCTGCCTAACCCTTAACAGAGAACCTCACTCCTGCTGCTGACAGATTTTTTTTCCTAACCTGGAGTGGCCTCACGTTGTGTTTGTGGCACCAGGATCTTTGTGTGCGGGTGGGAGGCAGCACTTCTGCAAGCAGCCTTCAGTGAGGCACCATTTTGGAGCTGCTGAGCTCCTGGCAGCAGCATGACCCATCTACGGGCAGCCAGGTATCCCACTGCTAGAGGTTGCTGCTCTAAAATACCTCCCCTGGTTATTGACCTTATATTCCTGGCCGTCTCTGTGGAGAAAGCTCTGGTAAAGCATCTCTGCCACCTCTCTCCGTTAAAGATCCTGGTGTGGGGGGAGTAGAAGACCCACCTGGGTCTGACCTCTTGATTTCACTAAACCCAAGCACAAAAAAACTTCCTCATTTATCCTCAATTTCTGCCTTTGGCTTCAGTTTTGCACTTCCATTTAATTGGCCTTAAAATGGTCAATTTTCAGTCTTAACAATTAAAGCACTGACTTTGTGTTGCCAAAGCTTGTCTGAGCCCTCGCTGCAGAAAGCATCTTTGCAAAACTTGTCTCCTTGAACATTTAGACTGTCAGCCCCAATTATCCGCATTGCTTCAGCTGAATGGGTTTCCTTCCTCTCAGCCAGCAGCAATATTTTGTTACTGTCTGTGAAATATAAACTGCATCCTGAGTTAGGATCAGCCGTTTTCTGAGTTGCCGCTTTCACCGTCGCTGTGCATTTGCCTCTTGAGTTGCCATCTGAAATGCTCAGCCCCTGGCAAAACGCTGCCCGAGGGCGGGTGGGCGCCTGTGCCGGAGCTGCACCGGTGGCTTTGCCTTCATGCTCTGCCTCCTACCTTGCAGAAAAGCCCGAGCTGGATGAGATCACCCTGGAGCGAGTGCTGGAGGAGCTGGAGACCATGTGCTACGAGAACATGAACATCGCCATCGAGACCGAGGAGGGCTTGGGCATCGAGTATGACGAGGACGTGGTGTGTGACGTGTGCCGCTCGCCCGAGGGGGAGGATGGCAACGAGATGGTGTTTTGTGACAAGTGCAACGTCTGCGTGCACCAGGTGAGCCCCGGCTGCAGGCTTGGCTCTGCTCGTCACCCTCTGGTACCCTCCTCCTCTGGGTTCCTCCCCTCCCCTGGGCTGCTGTAGACTCCTGTTAAGCTTTCCTCATGGATCCCCGGTGGGGTGGGGATAGCAGTGGGGTCTTGGATAGCTGGCAGACAGCAAACTTGCTTTTCTTACTTTCTTAACCCCAACCATTTTTAAGTGCCCACAGAAACACACAACCAGAGGTTGAATTGCCCCTTCCTCCTTATTCTCTGGTCTCTGTGATATTTTATTTTCTGTCTCCTCATCCTTTAATATGCTTATTCTTCTTTACCCCATTTATTGAACTCCAGTGGGATCTTTGGCATGCTGGGGTGACCAGCACTGTGTGCAGGACTTGGCTAGTGGCTGGGTGGGATGTGGATCTGCAGTCCTCTGCTCACCAGAGGGGTGGACTTGCACAGATCCCCCAGCCTCCTCCTCCTCCTCTGCTTTATCCAGGGGGTGGTTCGACCTTCCAGCTCCACCAGTGCTGTCTCACATCACAGGGCGTCTGTCCCAGCTTCCCCACTGTGGGAGTGTGGGATTTCATTTTGTTTTGCTGCCTGGAGGAAAATAATTTTATCTTTAGAATTGAATGCAAATGCTTCAAGCCCTTGCTAGGAGGGGTCTGTGGGCTCCTGCTTTTGGGGAAACCTTGATAAGGGGAAGGCAGCCACGTGAGGGTCTCCTGGGTCCCTCATGGACCCAGGAGGTTTTACTGGTCGTGCTTTGAGGGGAAGCACTGTGTGGTGCTGGATGGCAGCAGCAGCACCTGGACTTCACCCTCTGTGTGAACAGTTTTGGGGTTTTTTTAGTTCTGAAGAGAGCCATTTGCTCATCTTTTGGGCAGCTTTTCCATCAGTGCTTCCTGGAGGTGGGAGAGCACTGGAGATATCTATAGTTGCGGGAGGTGGGTGTTTTGAATGGTTTCCATCAGTGAATCAGATTCCACAAAATACCAGAATGATTCAGGGTTGGGTTCAGAGTATTTTTTTTTGTCTTGGGTTCTTTTTTAACAAACCCAAGTGGCAATGTCAGGCTGTGAGCTGGCATGAGCCACAGCAGGGACTCAGGGGGAGCCATGGCACCCTGTGGGCTCCACTTCAAACAGCAGCTGCAGTGCTTCAGAAGGGGACACAGCAGCTTGGATTTCAAGGCTGTTGAAAGAAAAGAGGGATTTTCACTTGTTTTCTGGGAGCAAAGTCAAGCCCTAAGCCTTATACCAGCCCATAAGCTGCCTGTGATTTAATCTATGCCCCAATTTACACCCTAAGCCACAAAGTCCAGAGCCATGGTGCAGGGTGTTACATGGCATCATTGTTTTCTAACCTGTCCCAGGCCTTTGCCAGCACCACATCCAAATCCTGCTGGGAATGACACTTTCCTGCAGGCTATGGGTGCTGGTGCCATGGGCTTCGCCAGAGCCATGTCTTGTCTTCCTGCATCCCATCAGGAAGGGGCTCAAGACACACGGTGGTATCGTTGTACTCATCTCATCTGCATAACACAAGCCACGAAGCTTGCTATTAATTAATTAATTCCTGTGAAGTGAAGCTTTTAGAAAGCACATGCAGTTGTCCTTTTAAAATTGCCAGCGAGGTGGAACCGTGCTCCCCGCTGCCAAATGACAGTTCATTGCTCTCACGGTGACAACATCACACTTGTGTTTAGCATGGGAATGATCCACCTCCAGTTTTCAGCCACCGTGCCATGGGCCTGTCATCACTGAATTCCCTTTCCCTGGCGTGGGCACATGGCTGAACCCGCCCCCTGTTCCATGGACCACTCCAAGCTTGTCTATGGCTTGGCATCCTCCCTGGTTTTTTGGCGTCTTGTTCTCAGTGATGTTGCACCCCAGACAGATGCAACAATAAAAATAGCTGCTCTGCTCCTATTCAGCATTCTTTTGGCTTCGTGTTTCTGGAGCACCTTCTGCCTGGTGCTGGACTTGGAAGAATGTGTTTAGCTGATAATGTACCTTGTTTCTAGAGCTGCTCCTTGTCTGGGACAGAAGCCCTGTATTTGCTTTTCAGGAGCAGAATTGCACCTTCAGCTGCTCTAAAATCACTGGAAATAAATAACTAAGATCCAAGAATCTGCTAGAGATGGGCACCTGGTCATAATTCCTGCTTTCCCCTGGATTTTGAGATCAGTCTGCCAGTTCATTCTGCTGCTAGTACATATCAGGCTGATTCTTGACTGGTACTAAATCCCATGTTTTATAAAACTCTGTTCCAGAAATGATTTATCTGTCAGATTTGGAGGCACTGTGAAACACACAGTTAAGTCTCTCTGAACCGTGTATACTCGCAGCAATAATATTTCCTCTCTTAATTCCTTGTTATCCCAATAATCTGTTCACAAAGTGACTTTTTCCCCTTGGAAAGCACTATCAGTCAATCTGTGATTTGGGGCAACCTAAAGTCATGTTATAGTCTGTTCTTGGCCAGTAAAGACTGAAGATGTGCTTTTCCCATGCTCACACATCTCCATGTGCCCCCTCTGTTCCCATCTCCACCCGCAGCCTGCAGCAGCAGGAGGAAAAGCTGTTCTTTTTGGGGGTAAACTTCAAGAAGTGGAGCTGACGAATGCCTGGGCTCAATTTGCAGCCACCAGTGCTGGGGTCCTTGTCAGCACTGGCTGCTTGCCTTCTGCAGGGATGTCAGAGCAGCCAGATGTAGAATTAATTACATTTCCTCCCTTTAAATAGTGACACAGCCCTGTGTTAGTGCCCAAGGCAGTGTGTGTCGCCCTCTGAAAACCTTTTAAGTGTGAGTTATCAGGACCTGCCAGTTAAAAACTGTCTAGTTTTAGTAGTAGCTGTTTAATACAGTCATAAATTATGGTCAAAGTGGAAGGTATTTTATCATTATGTGATATGGCTTATCATTTGGCTCTTCTCCAAGTACAGAAGAGAAATATTTATGAAACACTTTGACTTCTCGGTGTCCTGCATTACCACAGCAGGTCAGGGAGCTCCATGAGCAGCCTGAGTCCTTCAGTTCTCACTTGCCTGGCTGCAAACTTGTCTGTGCCCCCTTTAGATGTGTCATTCTTAAGATTTATTATCCTTTTTGGTTCCTCCCATCTCATTTACATTCATGACTATTGGCTTCCCCTTTTTACCTTTCCGTAGTTATTTTTGCTTCCCCTTTGGGCTGTGCTGGGTCTGTAACCAGTGTGGTCAACTTTCTCAATCATGGGCTTGTGGCTTTTCAGCCCTCAGTGACCACAGAAGAGTTCTCTGCACAGCATTTCTGACTTTTCCGAGTCCTCATGGGTCAGGAACGGGCAGGGCATGAGCAGGGAGATGTCTGCGCCATGGAGCTGCCGGTGCTGGGGGCTCTGCCCGCCCCCAGCCGGGAGCCGGGTGGGTGCTTGGCGTGACACCCAGCACGTTTTTATATTTAGCTTTTAGTTAAAACCCAAGACACACTGATCCGCCACGAGCATCCATGTGAAAACAGGGAGGGCAGCAAGGAAGAACTTCAGCTCCCTGCCTGTGGCGTTGGTGCTGCGTTGAGTCTGCTCTTTATTGGGATGCAGAGCGGCAGTGAGAAGGGCGGGAGTGAGGGAGGAGGTCTGGGAGGATGCTCATCCTGGGCTGCTGGGGTTAACCCTCGTCCCTGGTGTCTCCACAGGCGTGCTATGGCATCCTGAAGGTGCCCATCGGGAGCTGGCTGTGCCGGACCTGCGCCCTCGGCGTGCAGCCCAAGTGTCTGCTGTGCCCCAAGAGGGGTGGAGCGCTGAAGCCCACCCGGAGCGGGACAAAATGGGTCCACGTTAGCTGTGCCTTATGGATACCTGAAGTAAGGTGTTTCCCAACCTCCTCCTGACACGTGGGTGGGCACAGTCCTGGTTTCAGGCCTTGGCCCAGCGTGTTCTTTAGTGGTGTAAATATCAAATGCAGTTTGGCTCGTCAAGCTGTGCCAGAGCCGCAGTGCCAGGCAGTTATCGGGCTGTGTGTTTAATTAGCAGCCAAGGGGATCCCTCTTGATGGAGGGCAGAGAATTGGTGTGCAAGACCACAGAGATGGGGGGCAGACTGAGCAGAGTCAAGCTAATCACATACACCTGTCTGAGATACACCTCAGATGAGGAATCAGTGCAGAGGAAACACCAACATAAATTTTTCCTTCCGTGTCATCCGGATTTGTTTCTGGTTTGGGGGGTTTGGGGGTTTTTCCAAATTACAGTTAACCCTGAAGAATAACAAATATAATCCATCCCTCATTCAGACTGCCACAGACACCCCCTTGTAGGAGATTTGGGACCGTAGGCAGTATTTACAACTTGTCTTCTGTCTTGTGGCCAGGTTAGCATTGGATGTCCTGAAAAAATGGAACCCATTACAAAGATCTCACATATCCCAGCAAGCAGGTGGGCTTTGTCCTGCAGCCTCTGCAAGGAGTGCACTGGGACGTGCATTCAGGTATGTAACTTGGCACTGAAGAGACTGAGACCTCTGGGGTTGTACATGTATGAGCCACTGGAGAGTCTTGAGATGCTGAAGGACACGGTCTGAATGAGTCTTATTTCTGGTCTGAGTAAACCTAATAACAAGAGCCTGTCAGGCGTCATCAGATGTTGTTTGCAATCATTTAATGCACTGAGTGCTAGAAATCTAGATTAACTTGCTTTGCATAACACAGTGGTGTTGCTGTAGTGACACGAATTACTGGTACTGGAAATTACCTTGGTTTGGATCAGAAACCTCCAGGAGAAAGGTTTTGTGAGGCTGCCGGGAAAGTGAGATGCTCATGGGATCCATAACCTGAGTAATTCCCAAACCTCAGGGGGTCAGCCTTTCGGGTGGGGGGGTATCAGGGAGCACCAGGGTTGGATAGTCCTCACTGGCCTGCTGGCTTGGAAAATAAAGTACTTACCATGTATTACATTTCCACATTTTCTGTTTTGCCATACCTAAGCAAACCACTGCAGACTTCTGTTTGTCTGCCCTCCCCACAGCAGGAGGGTCACACATTGTCTTTTCAGATGGAAAGCAGGATTCTCCATGCTTTTCTATTGCAAAAGTGGGACATAGCTTCCCACGCCATGATCTCTATTCTTGGGGAGAAGAGCAGAAGGTCCTATCCAAAATACAGCATACTTGGTATGAAAGCATTTGGGGAGCCCTGCTGAACCACATGATTACCCCTCCTTCCACCTGCTCAGCCAGTGTGATGTCCTGGTGGTCCAGGGATAGCCATTAAGCTTTGAAAAATTGAGAGAGAGTTAGGGATGTGTCCCAATCCCAAGGGATCAGCTCCAGTACCTCACCAGGAGCTGCACAGTGGAGGTCGATGTGTGCAACAGTGACCATGGACCTGGAGCTGCTGGCTGGTGGCAGAAGGAACAGCAGGGATAGGAGCTCTGCAGGCTCTGCTGTGTTTGTGCTGTCTTCTTGGGTTTAATACTTTAAAGGGAGCTATTTAAAAGTAATCCCCATAGTTTGAAATAAAATCTCACAATACTTCTTTAAATCTGTAGCATTGACTCATTTTTTTTGATGGCTCTGGGTGCTTATTCACCCTGGCAGATGGAGATACTGTGTCAGAATGGCAACTGCTTTCAAAGAACAGAGGGGCAGGGAAGGAAGCAAACAGGCTTGGCAGCATCAAAAAGAATTCAGTGTCTCTCAGGCTTCATCCTCTTAGTGCCATCATGACATGGGAGCCGTGAGATCCCGGGGACTGAATAGATTTGGATTAAAGGTCACCTGAGATGGAACAGGAGCCTTGCTGCCTCATGTGCTGGCAGCTCATGGTTTATACGTCTTCATGAGACTGTCACTGGAGCATTTGCCGAGGCCACCCTGCTGTGTGCGGGATGGTTTTGCCTCAAGGAAAAGGGGGAGAAGTGAAAAAAAAGCAGGCAATGCCTTTATTTAAAGGATTTATGGGGTAAATTTACACCCATGGGTAAATAAATATGCTCTGTACTCATCAGTGGTACAGAGCTCTGTTTCGAAAGCTTATGTTTATGGAGCATATTTTGTGGAACGTATTTTATGGAGCATATTTTTGCTAGTGCCTGTTTATACAGGTGGGATCTACCTTTGTCAGCATTTTGGGTTCGTGACCCAGCTCTGAAAGGAGGAGGTTGTTTTCTGCAAAAGCACTGGGTGATTGTTCCTGGCAGCAGCAATCAGGTGCTGCAGGTGGGCCGGTCTGGGGAAGGAAGGAAGGAAGTTGCTTCCAGGAGGGGATTTTCCAAGTGGCCACGTGGGTTTTATGAAGGCAGAATCTGGGAGGCAGGCTGGAGGAGTGGAAGACTGTCATCCCATCAGGGCATCTCAGAGGCAGCACTGCTGCTTGAGAAAACACCCCCCTCAGCCACATTTGCAGAGACAAACACGAGAAGCCTTTGTAGGGATCTCTGTGTGTGGAGGTGTTTTTCCTCCATCCAAATTTAACCATCAAAAGGGAAGGACACCCAGAGAAGCCCAAGGAAAGGCTCCCCACTGCTGTCTGTGCCTCTGCCCTTGCTGCTGCACGTAACACAACCCCTGCTGTGTGGTACAGAGCTGTGAGCGCAGTGTAACTCGGTGTGACTGTAACCAAGCCAAAACTACTGGATGCTGTGGAGGGATGCAGCTCTGGAGACACCCTTTGCCTGATTCCTGTTAAGGGGAAGTCATTACTTCATGGTGGTTCTTGTGGTCAGACATCAGGAGATGCCAGAGAGCTCAGAATGCAGGAGGAATTTTCTTGTTTGCATTTCTGAGACGGAAAAGAGAGTGCCAGGAGCTGGGCTCTGGTGCAGCTTGAGTCCTGACCATGCTTTTTTGGTACTCCGCTCCCTCCTCCTCGCTTCCAGTCAGAGTGACTGGAGGAGCTCACTGAGGCAGCACAGAATGCCAGGGCTCTGTTGGTTGCTGGCAAGCTTCTCCAAAGGGCACAGTCTTCTGCTGTCATCATCTTCCAGCATTCCTTTTGTTGTCGCTTTTTGGAGAAAAAGCCCTTGGAGATGTCCTCCACCACTCACTCATTCAGCATCGCTTCTCTGCCCACTGCTGCCCACTCCCCTTGAGCAAGCAGTGCCACTGGTCCCCATCCACTGGGTTAACTGGTGGTTCCCAAAGCTGTCTTCTGCCTGTAGGCCTGGAAAGGCAGCACATGGCATCAGGGGTAAGAGTAGAGTGTGTTGCCCTTGCTGCCCGAGTCCCATCCATCCTCTGCCCTGCATCCTCTGAGGAGTCTGTGAGTCTGAAATTGCCTTTTTCAGCTGAGGAGCTCTACCAGGCTCCAGACCATCTGTGGTCACGAAAAATCACATGGTAGTTTTTTAAGGATGCAGAAGAGTTGTGTCTGATGGCTTGGCCGGTGTTCAGCACTGGTAATTAATTTTTTCTTCCTGAGCTCCCCTCGCAGGTCTGGTGGAGGAGCTGCTTCCTTCCCCTCCAGCCCCAAACTGCAGCGAAGCACCACTGCAAGCTGCTGAACTTCTGTTTGAATGTCCTTGGCAACTAAAATCATCTCTCTGTTTCTTCCCAGTAAGAATGATTTGAGGACTAATTAAGAGCCCACGTTAAATCTCTGGGACAGTTTTTACCCTCTGTCTCTCAGAATTTTGTTTGGGAATGGATTTGTCTGGATAAGCAAAGTGTGCTGAAATCCTTGAATGAAAGGTGCTGTCAGATAATGAAGCACAATCGATAATGAAGCAGCAACTGCTCCAGTCTTTGGAGCCTGGTTTATTCTGCGTGGCAGATCCCTCCCTCCTACCACAAGTGGCTTCATTCCAGTGCCATTCTGGCATGGATCAATATGTTTTTATCATTAGTTTATCCAGGCTCCCTCAGTGGCTGTGGCCGACCAGGTAGCTTGGTTTGTTGCCCTGTCAGCTGAGCTGCCTAATTATTTTCTGTTTGCATTTTGGGCATGGTTTCTGACAAGTGCTGCTTGCCATCTGTTGGACTAGAGAGATCCAGGATGGATGTCATTGGCTTTGCTTTATTCCTAAGGTGGAGTGATGGTCATTCCTGTTAGCAGGGCACTGTACTGGCAGAAGACATGGGCGTGTTGTTAATGCTGTTTGTAGCATTGATGGCAGAAGCAGAAGGGAAGGGACACCACTGCAAGTGCTTTAAAAGCCAGTGTGTGATACACTGACTGCCCTGAGTAAATCTGGAAACTGCAAGTCAGGCTGGGCTCCCTCTGTCCCTCCTTCGTTGCCAAAAATAAATGCTTGAGAAGGGAGCCAGTGCTTCAGCTGCATGTGTAGCTGTGACAGGGCTTGTCCCAGGGGATGGGCAGGGCAGGCACCCTCTGCCCGTCGTGGTACTGAGTGCCCTGGGCTGGCACAGGGAGCACCAGTGGGTCCCTCACAATGCCAGGCTCCAAGCGAGTGCCAGCAGCATAGCAGAGGGAGTTGAGTTTTGCAGCTATTTTCATGAACAATTTCAGACTGAATTTAGGACCAAATGGCCGTTTTTAAACAGGATACACATGATGTCGGAGTTCGTAATCTGCTTGCTTGTGGTGCCTGCAGGAGTTAGTGCCCAGCATTGCTGCCCAGGGCCACGCTGGTGCAGCCAGAGCTGCATTCAGCTCTTCCCACTGCTCTCTGAGGCTTTGGAGCAGCGCCTGGAGAGCTCTGGAAGTGAAGGATTTGGACAATGCTTGCCTACGCTTTTCTTGGTTCTGGCAGCTTCTTGAGCACCAACAGACTCATTTAAAAAGTCAAAGGAAAATATCTAAAAGCAGCAACATCAAAAGTTCACCCCTGGGTGCCTGAGCAGGATTCAGGGCTGATGGATGGGATGATGATAAAAAACTGTAAAACTTCTGTTCCTCAACTACTACCAGAATATTTTTTTTTTTCTGAGAATTAAGGTGCAGCAGAGGCCCAGTAAAACCAAACGTTTGTCATCAACGTTCAGGAAATTTCACATGCCTCCACCTGGTCCTTCAGGCCACAAGTGCATCTTCGTCCCTCACAAGAACAATTCTCCTATTAACACCAAAGTAGTGCCTACAGTAATAGCCCACTTAAAATGTCTCATTATTGCAGTTTAACTGGTCATTAGCAGCTGGGATAGACTGATTTCTTATGGGTTATTGTTGAAATAATTACCTGACACTCTGAGCCATTAAAAACAGTTAATGAGTAGAGGGGAAGGTGCTGACAGGGACACGGACACAGTGCTGGCTGGTGGGAGTTCCTCTGTGGGACACCAGGCTGAGATTTGTTGCCTGTGGGATCCAAAGTAATTTAAGCCTGAGGTAAGTTAGAAAAATTGTTAAAAACTCGACTGATGCAAGTTTGACAACATTGTAGCTTCTGTAAAAGTTCTAAAACATTAATTTCTTGATGTTTTACTCCACTTGCCTTTTTCTTTCTTTTTTAAATGGAGCAAGTTAGAGGCTGTGTAATTGCCAGAGGAGGAAGGCATTCAGGAGGAGCATTGGCTGCGTCTTAGATCCCATGTTCACTCCTAAATCTTGCCATGTTCTCTATGCTTCCAATAAAAATGGCATATTGGCTTTAAATGTGGTAGTAGGGTGGGAGTAGCTTGAGGGTGAAATACAGGTGAGCATTTCTACATCAGGAGAAATCCTCTGACAGTCTTGGAGCATCCCATTGGCCTGTGCGGTTCTTTGGCTTTTGACATGTCTTGTTGGAAGGACCTTTGGAAGCTCCTGGTTATGGTAGGTGAGAGATGAGCAGGCCCGTTACAGAGGTGGATTAAACAAGGTAAGGTGGGAGAATGCCACCTCTTGAACCCTGGGGTTCTTCTGCTTGGGTTTGTGGTGTTGGGCCCTCGGGTCTTTACGACTGGGTCAATATAGGTGTTCCTCCATCAGGAACTGCTGTTGTGGAGCACCCACCACTTCATGGCAGGTGTCACCCTGGTGGTGTCCCTGGGTTTGTGGTACGCCCCTGTTGTGTTGCTGAGTGTCCCCTCAGCGATAGCATGTCCCCCCTGAGCCCTGTCCTTGTCCCACAGTGCTCCATGCCCGCCTGCGTCACCGCGTTCCACGTCACCTGCGCCTTCGACCACAACCTCGACATGCGGACTATCCTTGCAGACAACGACGAAGTGAAGTTCAAGTCCTTCTGCCTTGAGCACAGCACCGGGGCCACCAAGTTGCCCGAGGAGGCACGGACAGAGCCCGACCAAACCCAGCTGGACTTGGAGAAGGTCACGCTGCGGAAGCAGAAGCTCCAGCAGCTCGAGGAGGACTTCTATGAGCTTGTGAAGCCTTCAGAGGTGGCAGAGAACCTTGACTTAAGCGAATCGTTGGTGGATTTTGTCTATCAGTACTGGAAGCTGAAGAGGAAAGCAAACTCCAACAAACCGCTGCTGACACCAAAAACGGATGAAGTGGACAACTTGGCTCAGCAAGAGCAGGATGTTCTCTACCGACGCTTAAAGCTCTTCATGCACCTCAGGCAAGACCTGGAGAGGGTGAGTACAGCTTCTCCTCCAGTGGTTACCCATGTGCTCCATCAGGGCTGCTGTAACGTGTGCTGGCGCCCACAGACAGCACCAGCCCTGTTCCCCTTGACTCAGTTTGACTGCCCTGACAGTTTTGTTCTTTTAGAAACATAACAGTGCTCGGTGTGTGTACATCATCACTGCCAAAACACTGACATTGATGGAAGAAGTTACTGTTGGTCTCAGGTGGGGGTTCAAAAGAACAAATGTCTGCAGGGAGAGGTGCCTTGGCAGGGCTGCGTGGATGGGAGGCAGAGGATGCTGCAGCTTATGTCCACTATACCTAAATAGTTTCAGACTACAAAATTATCCTGTATCGCCCCTCAGACGCTTTCCAGCAGCAAGGCTTGGGAACACGTCATTATTTACTTACATTAAACATCAAAGATGAGTGAAAGGCAGAGTGAGAGCGGGGCCAGTGGGACTGGGCATCCCCTGCCCTGCTGCAGCCAAAAGTGGGTCAGCTCCTTGGGGAGCTTCTGGCAGAGGCAGAGCCGGGCCAGAGGATGCTGACAGAGGATGCAGGCACCTGCAGCTCCCAGTGGTGCAGGACATCCTTGTATCCTTCCATCCGCAGCAGAGGGAGCAGCAGCCTCCACGGCAGCTTTTTGGGTGAGAGGGAGCATTGGTGGAGCAGCAGTGCCCAAGTGATGCCAGAGCTCCCTGGGCTGGGCTTGCTGCCACACCGTGCAGCTGCCTGTGGGTTTGGCTGTCACGGCTGCATGGAGGGCAGGAGCAGGGATGGGGCAGAGGCTGGAGAGGAGGAGCAGCAGTGAAGGCAAGAAGCAGTGAGAGGAAGAAGCACAGGGGAAGACGCACACGCAGAACCTGGGGGGAGATGGCAGTGGTGCTGCTCCTGCTGGGGAGGCATGTAGGAGGCACAGGGCAGCAGTGGAACAGGGACAGGCAGGACAGGGATGCTGAGCCTGGCATGCACAGCCCAACCTCCTTGTCCTTTGCTTAAGACCCAGTTCCTGCCTGGTTCCCTCTCTCCTGTTCCTGCCAAAGAGGGGTGAATCCATGGCTCCCCAGGTCCCTGTTTGACCACCCACTCAGGGTGCAAAAGCCATGGAAGGGCTCAGAGAGTCTCTAGGATCAAGGAAGAAGGAAAGCAGGAAAATAGCATTGCTCTGACCTGGTGGATGTGGTGCTGTGGTTCCCTGAGCAGGGGCTGAGGGTGCGTAGGTGACATGCTTTTCCCTGGGAGGTGAAGGTGGTGAGGATGCTGCCCCTGCACGTCCCTGAACCCTCTGTTCAAGCTGCTGTGGGTCTGTGGCATAACTGAACCTCTGGGGAGAAAGGCAGTGTGGGTGGGCACTGTGTTCATGTCCAGGTGGGGGCTCAGCTTCGGACCAGCCCACCCTGGTCCCTTGCTGCACCCACCTCCCTTGTGGATCCTGAAGCCTGAAAGCCTTCTTCTGTGTAAAAACAGTTGGGTTTGAAGCTGTTGGTCTCTTCTCTGTGATCCTGTGAGCCTTCATCCCTGTGGTCATCATTGCCATCCCTCTGCCAGTCTGTCCCCCCTTTGTTCCTGCCTTTACTGCATCACATTTCTATCTCTGTTGGGCTGGGCTGGTGCCACCGTCAGTGGGTCTCCAGCAACAGGCTGCATCTGCCTGATCCAAGGGTGACAAGTTCAACTCACTTTTTCCCCTCATCTGCTCTATACTGTAAATCTAAATCAGGCTGCTTTGCCTCCTGCTGCTTCCTCTTGTTCCAGCCTGGCTTTTCCAGCTGCACTGAACCACTGTGCATCCCTGGGTACCATGCTTTGCTCACGGCAGCTTCTCTTTGATTTCTTTGTGTCAAAACTATGTGTTTCACCAGATTTCCCATTTTCCACAGTTGCCTCCAGGCTTTGTGGGGTGTGCCCATCAGCATTCAGCCTCTGCTTAGCAACTCCCTGCCAGGTTTCACTGCCTGGCCCTGGAAGAGCTGTTTGCTTGTTCTGCTTCCAAGAGTGGAACAATGAACACCAGCCAGATCAAGGTCCAGTGCTCAGATGGGTGATAGGGGTTTAAATCCAATTGTTGCCAGTGCATCCCAGGTATCTGATCCTGCCTGGCAGCACCTGGCAGGTCACAGCCACCCTGTTTCACTTGCAAATAGTGAGGAATCACATCAAATTGGGATCAGAGATGAGCAGCTGGAAGGCTCTAAAGGCTTTCAGGGGATGTTCACAGGACATCACGTTGGATTTTAGCAATTTCAGCAGTTAATCTGGCAGAAGTGGTTGTGATTTTGGGGCTGATAATGGTATCAGGATCCAGGAGTTGGGGAGGCAGAAGCAGAGAGCAGATGACATGGGGACAGCCAGAGTGATGGTGGCTCCCTCTGTCATTTCTTAATCCCTGTCATTTCTGCACTTCACAGTGTCAGCAAATCAAAGCTATTACCTGGGGAATCTTAATACAGTCCTCCCATTTTATTTTTGGCCTTTTTTAGCCCTCTTTGCCTTTTTTTAAAAGCTTTTTCTGACAACTGGGTGTTTAAATTAACTTTAACAAAAAGCTGTGGTTTCCAGGCTTTCACACCAGCATCTAAACTTGGCTTGGGGAAGCAGCGCTGGGTGGTGTTGAGCTGTGTAAGTGTGGGTAAATACCAGCAGTCTCTAAGCAAAGCTAAAGTAATGTTTTCTTCCAGGAATATCAAATCATACAGAAGAGATACCACCAAACACTTGGAGATTCAGGTTGCCAGAAGCAGTTGTTTTCTTCATAAAGAAATCTTAGTTTGATGTTTTCTCCAATCCGGAAGGAAAAAAAGAGAACATAGTAAAATATGCTATATAACTCCCTGCCTTGTATTTACAGCCAGGGGATTCTACAACAACAACAAAAAGGAGCAGCTTTTTCTCCTTTTTTTCTAAACAGTCACAAATTGTCTGTGAGACAATATTAGGGGTTGGCTGCAGTTGTCCTGCTGCCCTCACAGCCTTTGGTGGCAGGTGTGAGGTAAAGCGTGGGACAATGTCCTGGCTTGCTGTCACTGTGAGAGCACAAAGGCTCCTGGCTACATTTGGACAGTCCCCAAGCCTGGAAATATCCCCTGCAGGGAAGGGTGTGAGGAGAGGGAGCAGTCAAAGACATCAGGATCACACATGAGTGTGGACATACCCATGTGCTTGTTCCTCTATTCAGGCCACCTCCTCCTTACCTTATTACAGGCAGCTTTGCTCTTTCAGAGCATCAGACAGCTGAGTAAATGCTGTCAAATCCTGTTAGCTGCCATTAGCATTTTCTGCTCTGCAACTGAAAGCCTCTGCTTGCTCCAAAAGCCTTGATGTCCATTGTGGCAGCAGTGCTAGAGTCTGGCTTTCCAGCCACCCTTGTGTGGGGCTGGCAAAAGCATGGCACTGAAACTCATCAGGTGCCAGGAGTTATCAGCAGTAGCTCTGTGTGCTGCTGGGGGTGTTTATCAGCAGCACCGTGTGATGAGCAGGGTTTAGCTGCTGCTGCTACACTGGCTCATGTGAGCAGTTATATTTTATGCTCTGCTGTTTGTGTTTGGAGCTTCAGAGAATCATAGAGTGGGTTGGGTTGGGTTGGAAGGGACCTTAAAGATCATCTATTTTCAACCCCACTGCCATGGTTAATGAAAGCTCCTGAAATGGGACAAAACGCACCAGTGGTTTGCAGGTAGATGTGGGGCAAATGTGAATAACCACAGAGAGGGGCCAGATTTGAGGTAGGGAGCTGCTCCAGCTGCTGACCTGCGCCAGCATCACCAGGGTGTTTTGCTGTATTTTCTATGCTTTTTCCTGGTATCTGCTTTAGGACAGTTCTGTGAGGCTCTGACATCCCCATCCCAGCTGAGCCCCTTCCCTGCACTGGCTGTGGGAAGAGGGTCTATCCCTCCCTGCAAAAGGTGCAATTTCTGGATGAGAACTGGTGCACTGACTCGGGACACCAAGGTGCTTCACAGAATTTGGCATTTTTTTGTGCAGTTGGCTGTGCCAGGTGTGTACAGGACGTGTGCATCGTGCAGCTGCTGGGCCAAGGACTAAGCATGACGCTCGGATGATTGGAGCTGGACCTTTGCATAACTGTGTTACAATGCTCCTTCTAGAGCATCTTCCCTTCTGAGACTTCCCAGAGCCTGTGCTGGAGAAGCCAGCCAGCCTTCCTTGCCCACCGTGGGGTCCTGGCTGTTGGAGCCAGAACAGAGACGTTTAGGCTTGAAATTATTCACTGCATGGTTTTTCCCATACATATCCACACAGTTTGGATCAAGAGCACTCACAGCTAGCCCTGGCTCACCCAAAGGGCTCTGGTAGGAGTGCAGCACAGATGATGGTGAGGTGAAAAGGATAGAATCCCAGGGAGTGGGGATTTCCCTGGGCAGCAGGAGCAGCAACACAACTTGAGGGGACCTGCTTTGACCCTGCCTAAACCAGTCGCTGTTTCTTGTGTTTCTCTAGGTTAGAAATCTCTGTTATATGGTGACGAGACGGGAGAAAATGAAACACACCATTTGTAAACTGCAGGAGCAGATCTTCCATCTCCAGATGAAGCTTATTGAGAAAGATCTTTACCCAGGTCAGTACCACTTCCCAGAGCTCGTTCTCACAGATGCTCTCCCCACTGTCCTCTGAAGCCAAGTTGTGTGCCCCAGTTCCCCACACCAGGGAAGCCAGAGCTGCCCCCTCCCCTGATGTATTATTTTGGCACATTTCATATGTTGACTCAGAAACACTAATAAAGCCAGACTCTGGGTGACTGGAGTGCTGGAGCTATTTGTTTTCACAGATTCTTCTTGATCCTCCCCTTCCTGGGAATCAGTCAGAAGAACCAGGTTTTTGCTTAGGTGGGGATGCTAAGTCATTGTTTGGTGACTTTTGTGAGTTGGGACTGCTTGGGAGGAGATGGCAAATCCTGGGCACGGGGCTGCTCTGCAGCTGGCTCCCTGGCCACAGGGTGGAAGCCCTGCTTCAGGCTCCTTGCAGATGCCTTTGAACATTCTGTCAAGAATCGAGGGTTAAGCTGCTGGTGGGGAGTCTGTTGCCCCAGGAGACCAGCTCCTTTAGCTTTGGTCAGCTTCACTCACCCATTAGTGGAGATCATGCTGCTGCATGCAAAGCCTCTGGCAGCTTTTATTAAGGAACTGAAATAAAGTTGGTTTCCTTTTGTCCTACTTTTTTTTTTTCCTTTTGCACAAGCAGTGCTGGAGCCCACAGCTCCTGCTCCCTCCTCCTTCTCCTCCTTTCCCTCCAGTGGCAGGGCAGACCAGACCTCGTGGCTGCAGAACAGTTTTTCCAGCAGCAGCATCTGGTGCTTTGGCAGCCGCTTCCGACGGTTGTTGTGTTTGTGGCTTTGGAGTTATGTTTGAAGCCATCACATGGTTGGAGTTTCTTCAGGAACTGTCTGGGCTGAGCTTTCCTTGACAAAAGTCTCCTTTGACTGAAGTTTTGGAGGCTGAGGAACGTGTATGCTGAAATGTCTGTGACTCAGGCCCATGCAAATTCCTCTTGATAGCCAAAGCCAGGCAGTGATGGGGGAACAGGAGTGGCTGGGACCCCAGGGTGTGCTCTGGCATGATGTGGGTCCTGTAAATCCCAGTCCCTGTCATCCTCTGTGTTGCTCCACACATCCTTACTGGACCAGAGGTACAGGTCACCAGCCTGAACACACACCAATGATGTTCCCACCAACTGGAGACCCCACATTGCACATCCCTTCCCTGGCACCCAGGGTATTATCTATGCATTATTCCTGAGCTGAACTCACACCTCTCTGCCCCAGCCAGCAGCATCCCTGCCAGGAGCTGTCACTGCTAGGTTCTGTGGGTTCTGGATGCATCACAGGGGACTTTAGGATGCTCTTTAGTTCAGCTGGGCAAACCCAGCATTTGCAGCTCTCAGAACGAGACAGGCACAGGGTAGTCTGCCAGGAAGGGTTTTTAAGCTCACCTCTCTTGCTAACAAGGTGTTAGATAGCTGGAAATGCCCTTGGGGAGCTGTGTTCCCCAAAATGCCTTGGGGGTAAATGCCCAGTCCTCTCTGTGTTGCAGCAGTGGATTGGGAGCCCAGCAGTTCCTCCCAGGGAGAGCTGGAGTAGGTGAGCTGGGAGCCTCAGGAGTGGGGTGCAGATGCCAGCCAATGATGGGGAGCTGTGCTGGGGCTCTGCTGATGGTGTTTTGAGGTTGTCTGCACTGCCCAGTGCTGGTGCTGTGCGATTGCCCTTCCCAAAAATGTTATGGGTGTACTTGAGAAAAGCATGGCTGCTGTTGCCATGATGTTTGTTCTGCCTGAAGGTGAGTGATCAGAGACAAACCTGGAGTGGGAGGGTGGCTCGGGTGGGGATTGGTGTGCAGGGCTCACTTCAGACCTTGTGATGCAGATGCTCTTCTCTCCTGCCCCACCTGGCTGGTGTTTGCACTTTCCTTTTCCACACTGAACCGACCGAGCCGAGCTGCTTGTCTCTCCTGGGATGGACTTACTGGTTGAGCCTGAGCAGGGACGGACTGCTTCCTCTGGGACCCCAGCTCCTGAGTCCCTGCTGCCAGGGAAACAGCCCAGCTCCAGGGATTTGGTTTTGGGATCTCCGGGTGGTTTGGGCATCTGGGTCCTTCCAATGCCAGGGGTACCTTAGGGACCCGAATGCATTTCAGCATCAGTCTGTAGCATGTCCTGAGCTCAGGAGGAGTTCTCTTGCCGAGTGACCATAGCAGGAGCTGCAGATACTCAGCATCCAGTGGGACCAAAGCTTTGGGTAACTCACTACTGCATTTTGCAGCATTACGAAGCATTTACTGGTTTGGAAGTGGGGGATAGTTGTGGTAGCATCCTCCCCCACAGCTCCTGACCAGGATGCTCTCCATCCATGGAGTTCCTAGGAGAAAGGAAGAAGTCTCCATTATTTCACCAGGATGAGGCCAGTTTTTAACTGCTGTTACAGTAGCCATCGACTAAGATCTGTTGGGGTTGTTCCAAAGATGGTTTTGGCACAAAGGTTTTTTTGGACTGGCTCCCACACAAAACTCGGAACAGGAGGGATTTATTTTTCCTGCTGTCAAATGATCATTTAAGCAGGAGATTCTTAATAAAATCAGTGAGAACTGCCCGTGTAAAATGAACCCTCCTCTCTTCCCTGTATTTTTCTTGCACAGAGTGGAAAGTAAACACTGTCTGGCTTTGAAACATGGCTACTATTTTGACAGGTTCCTCTTCAAAAAGTGCTGCTCGGGTTTCTCTTTAGCCCCATTGTGCTGTCTAAACAAAGTTAGATTTTGATTTTGCAAGCGAAGTGAAAAATGTGTCTGTCTTCCTCTCATTACTTGGCAGGAACGTAGCAAATACCAAATTTGCTTTTGCATTTCTTTCTTTCTGTAAGTCCTTTGGTCAGGAGGGGTTCCTGGCTGGCAACTCCAGGACTGTAAATCCCCTGTTAATTCAGACTCGGGCAGGTACAATGCAAATTCCCTCCCCTGCTCACCCGGTACATTTCCACTGCTGCAGCAGGGGGAGAGCTGAGGTTATTCCCTCTGACCCATCCATCCCATGGCCTCTCTGCTGAGGATTTGCTGCTGGCTGACACAATAAACTGATTTCTTCCTTGAAATCGTTGTTTAGCCTATGGGCCAGACTCTGAACAACTGCCTGTCTTGCCTCCATTTCCATGAGCCACCCACATTTGGTTTAAGAGCAATATCCTTCCCTCTCTGAAAACTGACAGAAGGTTTAGCTTGGACTTCTGGGGGAGAATGGCCTAATGGAGTAAGTAAAAGCTGTTGCATGTATTTTACTTGGCAATACAAGTTGTACTTTTATAGGGTATTTGTCCTGTTTACCCAAGAGGAATAAATCCAGTAGAAGTTCAAAGCCATTTAGGAAATGCTGATTTTTAGCTGAATGTCTGTATAGCTAAGGGTTAGATCCCTACCTTTCCACAGGCAATCCGGGTCATCTTTCCTACTTCATGTACCTATATCACTTTGATGTTTTTTCACTCCTGCATGGTTTTGCCAAAAGGTCAAATCAAGGTTGGCTTTAAAACTGCTGGTACCTCTGCTCGGTCAGTCTAGCTGTGCAGCTGGATTCCTTCCTGGAGATGCTTTTGTTGGTGATGATGACACAGCACCAGGTTTGTAGGGCACCATGGCTCCTGGAAGGTGTCTGAGCAGGATTTGGGGTTACTCCCTTGGGGGTCCTCACCCCAAAGTCCTGGTCCAAGTACGCTCTGCAGAGTCTCCAGCAACTCCACTGCCTTCAGTGGGGCTGCTCCTATGGCCGCACTTAAGTTCCTCTCCAAGGCTAAAATCTCTTTTTTATATAACCTACAGGATTCAGATCTTGTTAATATGTAGAGACCTTAGCCTACAGCTGGCCAAAGAATGGCCCTTGTTCTCCCTTTGGCTTGGAGCTGTTTGCAGGTCTGCCTCAGGTCTCCACTGCAGGGTGTGCCCCAGGGGGACTTGCTCACTGCAGCATCCCTGATGCCTCGTCTCACACGGCGTTTTCCTTTTTTTCTAAAAAATGCCAGAACAAACTGGGAAGAAGACAAAGGGTAAGAAAAGTGACCCAAGAAGGAAAGGAAGAGATGGTAGAAAAAATAGTCCTGAGAAGACAGAGAAAAGGAAATCGGTCAACGAAACTGTTTTGGGACAACTGGGTAAGTCTGATTTTATAGCGCTGAGTTGACCTGTGATGCTGGAGGCTCCCTGTTGTGGGGATCAGGGTTAAGAGTCCCAGCCCCTGATCCCTCCTACATGTACACAGTGGAGTTACACCTTCCATCTCTCCTTTGTGGGAATCAGCCTGAATTATCTAGCTCTTACTAAAGAGACTGGGTCAGAAACATGCTCTCTTGTGGGGCAGGGGATTTAAAATTCCACCCTGTAGCTCCAGGAATTGGAGAATGTGTTAAAATACCTGTGATGTGCTGCTGGAGTGGGATTTCGCTTTCAGGTGATAAAATCAGACTTACCCACCCCATGGTAGGGCTCCTCCCCCATGTCTTCTGTGCTGTGCAGGATGACGAATACAGCACGTGGGCTGTGAGTTTTCATGTACTGTCCGTAGCATATATGGACATGCTGGTTGTGCCAGTGGTGCAGGAACATCCCAGGAGTCAGGCACAAATAGCATCCATCTCTGGAATTTGCTCAGGGAGTGAAGAGCCTGGCTGCACAGATGCTTCCACCACCTCCAGCTCATCCCCGTCGGCTGCTTGACAACTGCATATGGTTTTTTACATGGAATTGGGTTGTTGCTTACTTTCTCTGGTGCTGCCACCTCCACCAGCAGAGGCAGAAGGTGATGAGTTCATGAGTGCTCAGCTGCCCCACAGGGGCACAGCGGAGCACCGGACCTGTGAGGCTCTCAGGCAGTCTGGAGATGCTATAAAATTCTCCAGGGGGTACAGACCTGGGAGGTCTGAGGGTCTGGGCCACCCTGCCTTGCTCTGCTTTGCACATTGCTCGCCTGACATGCTGCTTTCTGGTCATCTCAGAGCTATTGGGTTTTAGGACCTTTGGAAATGGAGCTTTTATGCTCATTCTGTCTCTGCTCTGTTCTTTGCTAAAGAAGTTTTGGATTTTCTGGGGCAAATTCCAGCAAATAATGGAAGGCTGAGAATCTCAGAGGAAAGCTGCATGGCTATGATCTTGGGAAACCAGGCAGCTGACCCAAAGCTTCACCAAGGTTTTGTAACCTCCTGAATTTTGTGAAGGGTTTGAAGCATCCCTTGGGGCTACTGTCATCAGAGAAGGGCTGGGGAAGGTGAGCTGGGCAGTGCCCTTGCCCACAAAACTTAGGCACTTTGGTGCTTGACTACCACGCAATGCCGTAAGTTCATCCCTGCTCCTCTTTCACCTTCCCTCTCTTGGGCTGGTGTCGGGCTGAGGTGCTGTCTTCTCCAAACGGGCTGTGGTGAGTTGCAGGAGGTGCGGGGTCACAGCCCATGTTGCTGCTCACAGGTGAGGGTGATGCAAAGCTGCAGCTGCTGCTGGCAAACATTGTGGGCGTGAGTCACCCTACCCAGGCCACTGCTCTTTCCCTCTCTGTTGCTAGACTGACTGTTTCAAAGGAAAGCTCTTCCCTGACATCCAAAATCAAACCTCATTTTTCCTCCATCCATGAAACCAACTGAGATGTTGAACCCGTGGGTTTCTGTTTCAGAAATGGCCTTTGCCTGTGTAAGTGTGCACCTTTCCCATTGCTAACTGGACCCAATTAGCCCAGCCCACAGTGCTCACTCTTGCTCTCAATTATCATTATCAGGAAGTTTTCCAGCTTTTTCCATTCCAGCCTTCATCTCTGCTCCCCTTCTTCAGTTTCCACACCTTTTGAGATGTTCTCAGACCTGCAGATGTAGCAGTGGTCCCATCACCACACCGGCTGCTTGGTTCTGGTGGTGGCCTGGCAGCAGCTGCTTCCTGGGGACCCTGTCACCCCTTGCCTGGGCACAAGTCCTGCTCTGTCGCCACATTTTTCAGCTTACACTTGAATTGTTTGTCTTCCGCCTTTGCATGAGAATGTCTCCACCTGTGCTGGGATGTGTCATTGCTTGTCATCTTCACTGAAGGAAGATGCTTGGTTTGGATTCAAGGAGGTTTGTGGAGAGTTGGATGTGAGGGACTGCTTGGGTTGTTGTGCTGTGACTTCAGTGAACCCCAAATTCAGCACTAGTGCTGGAGTAAACCCTCCTCTGTGTCCAGGTGTGGTGACTTATAGTTGATCTTTTGAGTGTTTCTCCAGTGCCAGGGAGTTTTGGTGGAGTTGGTGATGGTGATAGAAGGCAACATGGCTGTTCCTGGCTTCTGAGGCAATCTTCCACTCTTGTTTTTCCCAGGCTTGTCAACCTCCTTCCCCATCGATGGGACCTTCTTCAACAGCTGGTTGGCACAGTCGGTGCAGATCACTGCAGAGAACATGGCGATGAGCGAGTGGTCACTCAACAACGCCCACCACGAGGACAGCACCCCCGGCCTCTCTGAGGAGCTCCTCCAGGATGAGGAGACCTTGCTGAGCTTCATGATGGACCATTCCCTCAGGTCCCCATTCAGGCAGAGTGAGGCCACAAAGAAAGTAAAAAGCAGAACGAGAACGAACACTAAGAAAAAGCTGCCAAGGAGCAGCCCCCCTGCAGTGGGTGGGGGCCACGCAGAGGGCTTGGAGCCCTGGACTAACAATGCCAGCAATTTGTCGGATGATCCTGCCAAGCCCTTCGCTCTGGATTCCAGACCGAGCAAGTCGGAAAAAGGGGCAGCAAAGCTTCCCGCCGACCGCAAAGGGACGGGCGAGGCCAAAAAGGCAGCCAAGAAGGGCTCTCTCCAGAAAGCCAGCGAGCCTCACCCCGCCACTGGGACACGGGGCTGCGTCAGCGAGGAGGAGGAGGAGGAGACACTGCGCTGCGCTCAGTTGGAGCCCACGCCCGCGGCCAAAGTGCCTGACTCCGTAGGTAGCCCCAAAACCATCGTGCGGTTCAAATTACCAAAGGAGAGCCGGGGGATGCGGCGCTCGCAGCCCCCTAAGGCTGATGGCGCTGGCGGAGCTCCCCTGCGCCGCTTCGAGGCCGACACGGACGGATACTTCTCCGACGCCGAGATGAGCGACTCGGACGGGGAGTCCCGCGGCGGCCGGGCGCAGCGGGGCCAGCTGGACGCGGCTGGCGAGGACATCGTCAGGATGAGCATCCTGGCATCCTAACTCCTCCGACCACGCCGGCTCGATGAGGCCCCAACCCAGTTCCAACTGCCATGTCCAATTTCTGCCTGGTGTCACAGCGAGGGGGGTTTTTAATATGTGTATATAGTTGGAAATTCGGCACTGTTGTCTTTCTCTTCTCGATACGCCTGAGATACAGCTTCAGCTTCACCGACATCGATGACTGTGACAGCAGTGGTCCCTCCCCGGCTCCCTGCCAGACCCCACTTCCCGGGAACGCGAGCCGGCACCCGCCAGGACCAGAGCCGAGGGTGCTGAGAGGGTGGAGGGTGCCGGTACCTGTGCTTTCTGCAGGGATGACAGTTCAGTTAATGGGCATTATTTAATGAGGGGCAGGTTTCTGCCCGGGATGGTTGCCCTCAGAGCAGGGAGCGAGTAGAGGGTCCGGCAGTGGCCAGCTGTGGGAGGGGGAGTTCCCACCTGTGTGTGCGGAGACAAGGAAGCAAAATAAGCGATTCTAAAATAAATAATGACTAAAGCACAAAAAGCTTGTTGGAGGAAAACACTTGGGGTGGAAGAGAGCAATGTTACATTTCCATTTTTAGGGAAAAGAAGCCCCTTGGTCGTTATTTTTCCCCTCATCTTTCCATCTGCTTGGGATCCGTCCAGAGGCCAGGATGCAAAGTTCCTCCCTGTCCATGCCCCCGTTGAGATTATTAGAAACACTGACGTGATTTACTCAGGTGAATGTATCAGCGAGTGGAAAATGGAAATGTGGGGCAGAATGGAGGAGGAAAGCATCCTTTAAAACCACCATGGGGAGTCAGTGTTGGTGTAACCTGGGAGGTTGAATGGTTTTTTCTGCCCATGCTTCTCTCCGATGCTGCTGTGGTCCCACCATGCCAGGGCAGCACATTTGAAATCCCCTGTGCACACCAAAACCATGGCCCCAAGGCCAAATGTGCCATCACTGAGGGGAAATGGCAACCCTTGCCACCACCATTGTGTTTTCCTACTAAATGCTACAATGGAAATGGTGAATTTATTCCTCTCCATCCTTTGTTTTGGTTTGGTTTTTTTTAACCTTAAATCCTGGTTACAAGCTGTTGACTCATTGTGGAGGGGTGATTCACAGAAGCTGACATTATAAATATTACAATAATTTAATGCATAAAATGTCCCCAGTAAGCCTTAAATGTTGTTTAAAAGCCCATGTTACCTATAAGTCAGGCGAATTTCCATGTTTGCACTTAATTGCACCATTACTTCGGTTTTGGCTTCAAAGGTCACAGTTAAGTCATGCTACGTGTTTTATTGGAGTGACCCCAGTGTGAGCTCAGGGAACAAAAAAAAAAAAAAAAAAAAGGAATTCACTGAAACTTTTGTTGTTGTTGTTTTTTAAAAATAAAAAATGTTTTAAAAAAGCTAAAAAAAACAAAAAAAACAAAAACATAACCAACCCAAACCTGGGACACTTCTGCAGCCGGTTAAACCCATCACTAAGCAAAAAAACTTTGCAATTGTCAAACCAATCAGTCAAAGAATTTTGTGGATGCCAAAGAAATATTTTGACAGTTAAGCAGCACAGCCAGAAACCGGAAACTTGTCATTATGAAAAAAAATTGGAAGTTATTTAGCAACCAAGGACTAAAGACACACTCATACCACACTGCTGCGGCGTTAGGTTCCAAGCTTGCTCCGAGGGATGATGCTGCTCCGAGACTGCATCCTGCCATTTTGGTTTCCGATGCTTTTTGCTCATTTCACTGTGAGCTTTCTTTTTGAAACTCTGAGACTATTTCGATTGATGTTTTAGAGTAGGTCATCATCTTTATCAGCCTTCCAAAGTCCTTATTATTGATAAAATTGCAGCAAAGATCAGCGATGACAGCCCAGCTGATCCCAGACACGGCGATCTGTGGGGGCTTCAGGTGGGATGCCCAGCCCTGCCTAAGCCAAACACTCACCTGGCTGAGACTGACCATGCCTGGGAAGGAATCTTCCTCAGATGGGAAAAATGTGACACAAGTTATTAGTGGAAAAAAAACCAAAAAAACAGCAAAATACCAACAAAACGAGAACCACCTTTGTTATAAATTAGCAAAATCCATTGAGGTTGGAAATGAAAATCCGCTCATTAATTAAGGCTCAGTATGTTCAGATAATGTTAAATACAGTAAATAGGACTTAGTTTATCTTATCAGGCTTGCTAGCTTTAGCTCCAGTATCCTAGTATACGAGTCATGACAATAATCAATATGCTGCCTTTTAATGAATCTTGCTTCCGTGTGCTTCACTCAATTATGGTTAAAAAAAAAGCAATCCACAAATTTCACTGTACACAGTTCCATTCATCAGCTTCTGCACTACTTGTCTTCTCAGTACAGGAAAGCAAAAAGGGGGAGACTTTAAAGAACAACCGACCTGGCACCACCAGCACTGGGCAATAACACAGTTTGAAACACTCCCAGAACATCAGGCATCATGTTCTGCTGTGGGGAGATGGGGAAAAGCTAAGGGAGCTGGTGGGGGCGCAGGGAGAAGAATGGGATGGTGGGAATAGAGAGGAGGAAAAGGGCTCTGGTGAGCTGTGGGGCTGAGCAAAGGCTGGACCATGACGGGATGGCTGCAGCCACCCCAGAGCATCCCCTGCCCAGAGTGTCCTCGGAGCAGGGGAGTCTGGTGTTCTGGAGAGAAAATGCACAAGGAAAATATTTTTGATGTTAATGTAAATGTATTTTGAAATTAATAGAGAAAAAAAAGGTTTATTTTAGTATAGAAATGTTATCTTTTAAGATGTATAAACTGCAGGAATCGACATTTGCACTGTAAGAGCACCTGTTTCCTTGGAGAAGCAGCCGCTGTCGAGATGAGGGTGCAGAAAGCATCATTCCCTGATGGAGCACAGCCCCACACCAGCCCCAGCCCCAACGGTTGAGGGAGTTTCCCCAGGACAGCTCCCATTCCACACTCCCATTTTCCCCACACTCACACCCATATTTCAATTTTTTTTTTCTTTTTTTTTTTTTTTTTTTTTTTTTGCTTGCACCTATATTATGGGGTTGGGATGCCTGCTGTCCCATGGAGCTTGCCCCAAGGTCAGATGCAGAATGGAGCCAGGAGGAATGCAGGATGCGGGAAAATGCTGCTACAGGGCAGGGCATGAGGTTCGGTTGTTCTTTAAGGAAATCCCCTGCAGTTTGCACCATTCCACATTCAAAACAACCCACTCACATCAGTTACAGGAAACGATATGAATGTCGCAGGAGGAGAAACCCTTCTGTTTTCTTTGTTTCAAAGAACGTGATGTGCCATTTGTTAATACAAAAGAGAAATATTGAAAATATATTGAAAAGAGCAATTTTAAATTATTTTTGGCTTATGTTGCAATATTTATTTTCTTGTATTAGAAATTCCTTTGTAGAGAAAAATGTATTTTTCATTAATGCAAAAACCTATTTCTCCTTTTTGTACATTTTCCATGTTAGTTAATCCTTAAAGCAATATAATGTTATCAAACTTGTTCTGTGTGAGACTGTATTATGCATGCTATTTGTGTTGCCTTGGAATAGCTCTGTCTGCCATTATTTTCATCCTGTTTAGATACAGTGTATGCTTTAATACACATTGGGACCATGGCCCATTGCTTATGAAAAAAAACTCTTTGCATTCCTCAATGTGTTGGCAAATGCAGTCAATAAAGCAGTGTTTTCTGTGTACCTTGTGTCAGTGTAGTGAGCATGGTCACACAGAGCAAACTCATCCCAGGGATGCAGCTCTGTGGGGATGCAGGGTTGGTCCAGCCCTGCTGATGCAGCCACTCTGCCTGTGAGTAGCAAATTTTTGAACTTCCATTGCATTCCCATTGACATTTCCATTGCCAAATCCCAGCCAGCTCTTGGGAAACACAGCTGGAGACATTTGTCACAGCTGGAAGGGCAAGCCCAAGCAAGAGGATGTTCACAAAGTTCCCCATGCCTGAAAGTTTCTATAATTCAAGGTATAAACCTTTCTCCTGGTGATTTAAGTCTTATTTTGCAGACTTGGAGCGAAGCCTGCAGAGGAAGTGCTGCTGCGAGACAGGATGCTCAGAGGAACAGCTTCTTGCACCAGGAGCTGGTCTAACAGGCAGGGAAGCGCACTGCTGGATTTGTTACTCATGGGAGCAGAAGCAAGCTGTAAAATCCAAAATACTTCAGCAATGTGTTCATGTTTGTAAGACACTTCTTGTATCCTGCTGATATCAACCAGCAACCTCATCTAGTGAGTGGCATCCCCGCCCACGGAAGGGGATTGGAAGTAAATGATCTCTGAGGTCCCTTCCAACCCAAACCATTCTGTGATTCTGCTGGTATGGGCTGTGGCTGAGGGCCTGACCCTCCACCTGTGGAGTGGTGGGAGCACAGGGCTTATCACACAGCTTTAAAAACTTGACTGGGATCCGCATCTTCCTATACCTGCTTGGCTGGTTGGCAGGCCACAGGCAAGGGTACTGCCTTTCTTCAGCAAATAATTGGAGTCATCAAGGAATGGCTCTTTTCTTCTACCTTTTGGGCATTTACTGGCACATTTTTCTTCTGTAAAATTGCCTGAGTGCCCAAGCTGCTGAAGGAGAATTAGCTGTTTAGTAGACATACTTGGTTCAGTTTGTTAGTGAAGTGATTAACCAGGCAGGTCATGGTGCATGGTGAAGACAGAGCAAAACAGTTCACCTGAGATGGGTCTTCTGGGGGTGAAGGCAACTACCATGGCCTTACATGTAACTCTTCAATGAGAAGGCAAAGGATTGGTTTATTACAAACTAAGGATTTTGTTACTGGGCTGTGTTCTTGCTCACAGCTCTCCAGGCACCCCAGGAACTCAAACTCCTGCTTGTTCCCCAGAGCCCCTCAGTGCAGGTGTGATGGCCACAGCAACACACATGAACCTGTCTGTGCAAAGCCAGTTCAAGAGTTGCCTTCTGTAGTAAGTTTTTCACCTGTTCTAGGCAGGGAGATACTCAGGAGTTCGATTCCATAAAGCAGAGAACAAGGTCAGCCTGCCTGTTGCAGTTTAACCCCAAACAGCAACCCCTTTCCCAGCCCCAAAATGTCCAAGGGGATGATGCTAAGCCCAGATGGATCTCAGAGATCTGATGCTGGGGAACATGAGGCATCATCTTTACAAACTGGCAAGGATTTTGTCTCCAAAATAATTAAGGCTCACAGAGAGAGAGCTAGCCAAATTCCTGGGAAGATGCATCCCTGCCTTCTGGCACCTGCATTAGACCAGAGATGGCTGGGATGGTCTAGCTGGATGTATCATGGAAATGGGCATGGGGAATGGCACAGAAATGCCTGGAAGTAAAGGAAGAAAGAATTTTGGACTGCTAAAAAGCCTAGACCACCTCTGTATGTTGCCTCTTCTCCAGAGAGCCTATTTCACAGAACATAAAATGACCAAGCTGACAACAAAAACCAACTCGCCAAGAACAGCTGTCTGACATCTTTCTGTTTAGACAGACATCATCTAAACCCCCAGCTGGCTTTTGAAGGAGTGAGCTGCAGGAGGGAGTTCCACAAGGCCAGGACCCAAACCCTGGGTACCCAACCCCAGCAGGGACCCCCCTGCCCGTCACCATCACCAGGGGAGAGCCAGCAGCCACCAGAGGCATTGCTGGTTTTGCAGGCACTCAAAAGAGCAGGGACAGACAGACCTGGGGCACTGGGGCTCCACCAGCAGCACCACACTGTCCTTCTACAGCCCAGCCTGAGAAATTATTCCCAATAAAATAACAAAAAGCTATTATTAAAAATATGTGTTTGTAGGCAGTTGGAGCACATAGGGCTTCCCTGTGTTGCTCACTCAGGGTTTGCCTATAGTGTCCTCATCACAGATGGTGCTGAATGCCTCGGTTTGGAGCAAGTAGCCAAAGAATCATTTCAATTTAATTGCAAAATAAATGTTAGGCTAGTCCCTATATGTTTTGCATAAGGATTGCAAGTGGCACCATAAATACTAATGGGTCAAATACACCCCAGTGTCAGTAAATCATCAGCAACGGATCTGGAAAGGAATTAATTTTCCTTCAGCTTATCCTGAAAGAATTGCAGGACGACCTTGTTTTATTGTGTTTGATTAAGTGCTGGTGGTATAACATAATTTCCCCTAACCATTAAAACCGCTGGTGCTGTACTTCTGCATAAAAACCTCTAATGTGATGAGAGCATATTTAATATTTACTCTTCCAAAGTTAATACATTTAGTGGAGACATTTTGTGCACTAAAAATAGTTCCTTGGTCTTGGATTTCCATGTAGGGCTGTGAAATGATGTGTCTGCTGTGATTGCAACAGATGAATAAGAAAAAAATCTCTAAAAAAATAAACAAACCTATGACTAACCCACAAAATACGGGAAAAATCCCACTGCTGCCAATGTCGACCCTGGCTGATCCAGAGGGTTTCACAAGCATTGCCTCTGCCGTCTTGCCCATCCCAAACTCTATTTGACAAACTCATTCCCTGTTCATTTAATGCACAAGTGAAAAATAGACATGTGGAGGGTCTATCCAGGCATTTTTTCTTGGAGGGTTTAACCAGGTAGGTTTTCGCATGGTGACTTAGCTTGAGGATGAGTTGGGACTGGTATTGGTTGCAGGCAGCTCTTCCTTCTCCTGAGATGGCCAAATGTGCTGGAGATCCTCCATGAAGTCATGGCAGGGAGGTGCTCAGCCCCCAGCCAAGCTTTGGGGGCACAGGGTGAGCCCGCAGCTTTGCCCATACCCATCCCTCATCCATGAGAGGGTGCTATGGGCACAGATCCCGGACCTTGTCTGCCATCGGGTATAAATCATGCAAACAGCAAAGAGTTTATAGGGGAATTAGGAGGTAAGAGGAATGCAGCTCCCTTCCAAAATCAGAAGTCAGGTGCTGGAGGTGTTGTTTGTGCTGTGGGTGCCCTGAGAAATGAGTCCTGGGGGAGTCAGCTCTGCTGGTGTGTGCAGTGGTGGGATGGAGGTTCCCAAAGTGGTGGGATTTTGGCATTTCCCAAAGCATTGGGATGGCATTTCCCACCCAAACCCACTCTGCTGAGTATCAGATGCAGTATTTTTCCTCAGGAGTAGCTGCTGTACATTCAGATGTAATAAAGATTAAAGTAATTGACTGCCTGTGCTTGTATTTTAAGTGGTACTTTATAATGCTGACACTGAGCACAAGGAGAAAATGCAGAGGTTAAAATACTGCTGTTCCACCTGGTCATTAGCAGCCCTGCAATGAGCTCCAAATGGTTGGATCAATGAAATGGAGTTCTTCCAGGGAAAAAACCAGCAGGTCAAGAAAGCAAAACAACACATCTGTAGCCATAACTCCTGGGAAAATTATTCTCAGGAGAGAGATGCTGAGGATACCAGCCATCCATGCAGGAATGGACTTGCCACGTGCTCTGCCTCCATCCAAGCATCTCCCTGTGCAGGCTGGAGTGCAGGAGAGAAAATTCCCTGCAGAAAATAAGGTATCAAAACCCCTTCCAAGAATGCTCAGCTATAAATAGGTGTTTGTTGTATGGGATACCACAAATAACACTGACACTCCACAGAGCGACTGGCAGGCGGGGGATGAATTCCTGCCCTTAATAAGAAAGCAGGATAAATAAAGCATTTCTAAAAGAGGGGAATCAGCGATTTCTGCAGCTCCAGCTTTAAAATGAGTAAGTTTGGGGGATAAAGCACAGCAGCAGGGATGGCAGCCCTTGTGTCATGCCTTCCCCAAGCCAGCTTGAGCCAGGTTCCCTGCTGGGGGACACAGGAGCCCTCGGCACACAGGGAGAGCAGCACACAGACCTGGCGCAGTCCAGCCCCCCTGAAGGGCTCTTCTGGAGAGCCATGGGAAACGAGCTGGTTCCAATCAGGTTTTTAAATCCATCACACAGGGAGCAGCTCAGGAGAAGCAGAGGGCCAAGCAGCACCACTGTGTGGCCAGAGACAGGCTGGGGACACACATCCCTGTGCCACCAGCATCACCTGCTTGGCACCAGCTCTCCTCTAGTAGCAGGAGGACCCATGGCTGATTTTTTAAGCTGAACCACAAGGATGCCAAGGCACAGTCAGCCACAAGGCACATTTATTGGCACAGCAAGAGCCAGATGCCTGCTGAGCCGTGAGGACTTAAGTCACTGCTCTGATCTGAAGCCTGTGAGCATCTCCGCATTTCTCTGTGTGTGGGGCACAACAGCTCCAAACCTGGTGCATACAAACACACCAGGAGGAAGAAGGAGTATAAATAAAGGAGTGTAGATCGCTGAGCTCCAGGAGCACAGGCTGGGAGTGGCGAAGGCATGGCATGGCACTGGGTCAACCAGAGCCGAGAGTGTGCTGAGAGTGGCCGTGCCTCCCCCACTCCACCAGCAACCACAGCTCCTTTCCAGCATCCCACCAGCCCCCTCGACAGGCATCTGCAGTTTTCCATCCCAAGCATTAGAGGATATCAGTGATGATGAAGCAACAGCCCCACCAGACATCAAGGGAGATGTCACTGCTGCCCCGGCTCACAGCTGCCTGTTGGAAAACATGACCTGAGTTTTGAAACTCAGTACAACTCTCTGCTTCCTAATGGGGGAACATAGGAACATGCCATTACTGGCTTCTGAGACTGCTCGCTGGCTTTTTTTTTTATAGTTTCATAAAGTCTTTGGCTTAGCTAAGGGTTCCCACCTCCTGACAATTAAGTGGACAATGGCTGCTTCAACAAACAAAATTACCTTACACTAGGGCAGGGATGGCCAAGTCGAGGACAGTGTTGCCTGATAGCCAGAGGAACCACACTGGGGTCCTAACAGAAATCACATTTCAGCTGATTTTCCAGTCTGAGGGTGGTGTTTGCTGGCTGTTGGAGAGCTGCAATGCTGGGGGCTGGCAAAAGTGAAATTGTCATGCATATACAAACTCATTTTGCCTTTTGGTTTCTGTAGTGGATCAATGGAAGCAGATTGTTGGAAATGAGGGAATCAGGGGAAAGGTTTGTGGACCTGAAGGGCTGTACTGATGGGGTAAATAAGCAAGGAATTGGCTCATTGCTGAATGACTGGAAAGAACCAGGAGTCTGTTTGCAGCAGCAACTGAAACATCTTTCAGACTCAGCCGTAGGCTAAACCTAGCTGGAATGAGCGTCTGCAGCCCTCGGAAGGGAAGCAGCAGGAGCAGGGGTTTTGCTGACAAAATATCCCCGTACTCCTCATTTTGTGCCTCCTTTATCTTTCCCAGGGAGGAGCGTGGGGCTGTGTCCCCCTATAGGACATGGCACTCAGAGCAGGGTTGTCCCCCCTGAGGATGCCCCTGCGATCGGGTACGAGTGGAAAGCCAGCCACAGGCAGCAATTTCATTTACATTTTGCTCTGTGAGTTTGACTCACCCCAGACTGAAAGTCAGAACCCTGAACTCTTGGGATGGGGGAACGAACGACACCTGAAACACCGAAACCCGGGGGAGGCTGTACCCACACCGGGAGCCGAGGGCAGTGGGCAAGCTGACACTGGTTCACTGCCGGGCACCTCTGACTGTCAGACCTCTGCTCCCAAGCCTGGCCTCCCATGGGTGCTGCAGACCCTTTTAGGATGCTCTTAACCCCGGTCTGAGCAAGAGGACTGACAGGCTCAGATGCTCCACAGACGAATTTGTTTCACGATCAAACATAAGTTGAAAGAAAAGCCTGGACTGAGAACACCTCTGCCCCCGACCCAGCCCCAGCTCTGTTCCTCTCATCACTGGCCCCCAGCCCATATGCTGGCTTTGACCCCACTCCCCGAGTGCCCCTCACAGCAGCTCAGCAGCACTGGGGGATGCCCAGTTCCCAATCCAGCATGCGTAATTATGTTCCCAAATTATGAGAGCAGGGAACATAACTCACTCCTAACGAAGAAGAGGAGCTGTGGTGCTGCTGAGCGTATGCAGGGCTCATCCCCTGCTTTGCCATTCCCCAGAGCCATCACCTGCCCTCAGTGCAGTTTTCATGGAGTCACAGTTTGGATTGGGTTGGAAGGAATCTTAAAGTTCATTTACAGCCTTCTGCCATGGGCAGGGACACCTTCCACTATCCCAGGTTTCTCCAAGCCTCATCCAACCCGGCCTTGAACACTTCCAGGGATGGGGAAGATACAACTTCTATGGGAAACCTGTGCCAGTGCCCCACCACCCTCACAGGGAAGAACTTCCTTTTAATATCTAATATAAATCTACCCTCCTTCAGCTTAAAGCCATTCCCATTTCTCCTGTCACTCCATGCAAAAAGCCCCTTTCCAGCATTCTTGCAGCCCCTTTAGGTACTGGCAGGCTTTTGGCACCTTCACCTGGGAAGGGGAGGAAAGCAAAGGCATTACTTGGCGACACCGCGAGCATCATCTTCGCTGCGAAACACATGAGTCATCTCCGCAGCAGCAGCAGCCGGTGTCAGCCCGAGTCGCAGGATCCCACACGCTGCCGGGAGCGCCGGCCAAACCCAGCGCGTTTGGCTTCCCGGCAGCGCTGGCCCCTTCCTCCTTCCTTCCTCCCCCCGCCGCCACCTCACAGCCACCAGCCCTGCTCGAGACCAGGCTGCTTTTCGGAAGGCTGGGGGATTTTTTGCGGTCGATCCGGGCCAGCTGGCTTCAGGAAGACAAACCGGGGCTGATGTCCCCCTCCCTGTCGCGGCTCTCCAAGCGGTTTGTGTTGGGTCTGCTGCAGTGAAGAGAGAGGGGCTTTGCTCCAGGGGAGCTTCCCCTTGCTGCTGCTCTGGCAGCACAGCCCTGCTGAGCACCTTCCCACCCCAGCAGCGGGGACGGGGACGGGGACGGGGACAGGGACAGGGAAGAGAACAGGGACAGAGATAAGGACATGCACCCCGAGGCACGCCCGAATGCTCAGCATTGCTGCAGCCCAAGGACCACCAGCTTCCTCATGCTCTGTGCGTGCAGAGCTTTTTGCTCAGTGATGTAAACAGTGTGAAGGTGTTACCACAATAATTTTATGACTTTTCAAGTCTAATTTGATGGCAAATTGGCACTCCAGCCCCATGGGCAGGTGATTATGCTGCAGAACACACCAGAGCCATCACTGCTCCTTCAAATGACACTGGGTTGTCCCCGTGTGCCGATCCTGGTGGGTGGCAGCTAGGCTGAACCCGGCAAAATAAATCCATAAAGAAATAAAACCTTCATAAAGGAACAACACTCAGCCTGCTGCAGACAGGGTTTTCCCCAGCCCGCTCCAACTCTCCCAGCCCAGCCTCTGGAACAGGGAGCAGAGGTGACCCAGAGTGACACAGGGCTGTGCATGGACGAGCAGCTTTTGTGGTAGCAGCACATGGGAATTGCTCTTTTCTGCAGGAATATGAGGCCCCAACAAGGCCACTGCCAAGATCCTGAAGATGAACACCCCACTTGTGCATGCTCCAGTCTGGACACGGCTGACTCCGGGCAGGCATCCCAGCGCTGGGGAAAGCATTTTTGGGACTGCAGTGCCACTGGGCTGGTTTGAACTGCCACGTGGATCACACCGAGTGCCAGCAGAGTGATTTCATCCCCTGGGATAGCCTAGGAGCAGCTGAGGAAACTGTCCTACTGCCTGCAGTGGCACTTGCTGTACCCGTGGAGAGACAACTCTGCCGTGGCTCCCAGCTTTGGCACTTTTAGTGAGCTTCACATGAACCACGAGTGCAGCAAAAATGCAGCAAAGCCACAGGGCAAGGGTGGAGACATGATAAAATTGTGGGCTCTTGTCAGGTACAAACACTGCCTGGCTGTACAGCAGCTACTTCCTATGTGGTTAATGCAAAGAAATGGTGAAAATAAATAAAAGCAGCATTTGCTGTAGTGATGAAACAGAATCCACCTGTCGGAGACAGAACCCCGTGTTTCAGCTGCCCAGAAGCTGCTGCCTCCCCAGCTCAGAGTCAAAAAGCACTAGGAGATTTTTTTTTGGATAAAGGCATGGACCGCTTGAGCCAGAGGGAAATGGCTGAGCTTCTTCTGGAAGCAATTGCAGGCCTTGGGTGTATTGGAGCAGCAGGACAGAGGCTGGGAAGAACAGACCAGAGCCCAGCCTGAGCACAATGGGCTTCTACTGAGTGTGATGCTTAAACTGTAAATGTTCCCCCCTCACCTGCAATTCCTGTCTGGGTTTTCCCAAGGCAAATGTGAACCTCAACATGAAATGCCTTTAAAACGCAAACATGGCTGAACACCTGTCCTAACATTTCCTACCCTGCTCTTGCCGAGAGAACAAGCCAGGCTGGATGGCACCAGCAACCACCAAAGAGCAAATCTTTGCTGAAGCTGTTGGGTTAAAGAGCATCTCCTTACTCAGCTTCCACCCATGGACACAGAAGCTACTCAGGCATTACAGCTGAGCAACCCACCAATGCCAGCATCCACATTTTCCTGAAATTAAAAAGGTTTTTAGTCTTATTAAAGTATATTACAGGCACATCTATAATTAATATCTTGAGGTATCTATATATAGCTAGATACCTATAGATAATTCCAGAAATAGAGTTTTTCATCTACCGATAGTCCAGATATCTTGAACATCTATAGATGAAAAACTATATCCCTAGAATTTAAGACTGAAAAATCCAGTTCCACATGGGAAGAGAGAAAAGTGTTTACTTGTGTCCTGAGCTGTACTTGATGAGACTTCTGGGTCTCTTCTGACTCAGAATATTCTCCGATCCTGTGTGATTCTGTGTGGCATCAGCCACCACCAAGGCTCAGTCTTGGGGTACTCACAGCACAGGGGGTTCCCTGCAGGCCTGTGGCAGGCGCTCATCCTGGACAGGATCCATTCTCTGAACTTTGCTTCCAAGGACATATGATATTGGCAGCTACCAAGAAGCTGGGGTATATGTTGGTGGTTTGAATAGTGGTTTTCTTGAAAATATTTTTCTTTTTTCTAGTGTTCCTGGGTACTGGGAGCAGGACAGATGGGTGCTCAGGGCCAGCGAGGGTGATCCAGTCTGAGGGCTTCCCCCTTTCCCACCCCAGGCCAGGCAGGAGCACAGGACAGCCACTGCCTGTATCATGCACAAATCTGCATTTGATGCTACAGCAGATGAAGAACTGCTGTTCTCACAGCTGTCTGACACAGAAATAATTCTTTGGGAAGTTCCTGGAGCAGGGAAAGTAAAAAGCCACCCAAATACAGGCAGAACACTGCAGAAGCCCAGTTTCCTGAGCAGCCTCCACTGCCCAGGCAGGATCCCTCTCCCTGAGCCCCTTTTCCCCTCCGGATTTCAGCACCCACTCCCACTCCCACACTACTGGTTTCTAACCAAAGGCCACTGCAAACTAGACCGAGATCACCAGATCATTTTATGGTAGACACTAAACAGACGTGAGATGATCACTTCAACTTAATTATATCATAATTAAGCCTTCATATTCCTGTCATCTGGAACTGTCAACGGCAGCCTGAGCGGAGCTGCTGCTCCTCTCCAAGAGCTGTCACTCAGTGCTTCTGAGAGGTGTCAAAATAGGGGTAATTTTGCCTGCAGAGCCAGCTCGTGGCTGTAAACAAGCGGTCGTGCTCCACTTGAGAGCTCTGCGGTGGAGCAGGGGCTGTGGGCATCCCCTTGCCAGTGACATGGAGTAAGGATTGCCCAGGGAATGTGGCAGCCTCAGTCCCCACATCCGTGGGGTACTGGCGTTGCACCCCACATGAAATCACCTCCCTGCCTTGTGCGAGCCAGCTGTGCAAAACGTGTGTTTAATCATGTTATTAGGAAAAGTTAAATTTAAGGCAACACGTACTTTCCCTACAGGATCAGAAAATGAGGCTGAGGATAGAAATGTGGGGAAGATGCCTTTCCCTGAGGTTCAGGTGAGCACAGCACCCACTGCAGCACATGCAGAGAGCTGGACGGGCTCTGTCACTGCTGGAGAAGGCAGTGAGGGCACCACGTCCCCTCCCAGCCCCTCTGCTCACCAGGCATGATCCTACTCCCTCACAGCCCCGAGACACCCATCCACAAACGCAGGCTTTCTCTGTCCCCTTTGGATGTCTCCCCTCCAGGCCAAGTCACAGTGCTCCCTGTGCATACAGGCACCACTGGAACTACCATTTTATTATTGTTTAATCTTACAAACACTATGTAAAGCTTGCAATGTTTATTTAGGATTGTCTGTCAAAATTCCTGTCACCTTTGTGGTTTCCAAGTGAGTCATTACCACTGTTTCAGCAACATCCCATCAGCTACTGGGCAGGTGGAGAAGAATATCTCCTTCAATTAAAGTAGTGATTAATTTTTGCAGAAGTATAATGACTTCTGTGGAGGGTTTCTCTCACCCTTGGCCAGTGCACCTGCTGCCAAGCTTTTCTTTCTCCACGGTTTAACAAATTCCCAGTTAATCACCCTGGGAGGTGGCCGTGACTCATTCCCTCCTCCAAAGTCGTGCCTCATTCTGCCTCCCAGGGAGCCCTCTGACCTCACAGCCTGACCTCCAGCCCACGTGGCTTTTGGTTGGTCCTTGTCAACACGATCTCGTTTGTTTGTGTGATCCTGGCACGACATGCATGGAAATAAAAGGCAAACCACCGTCAGCCACTGGAGTGTGCTTGGCACGTGGCACCACGGTCCCCAGGATGTGCTGAACAGTTCGAGCAGGGACCCACAACCTCAAATTAATGTGAGTAGAGGCAGTGATGCTGAACTTCTTCCTCCATCTGCTCCATCCTCAGAAGGGGTTGGGATGTGGGGGCTGGAGGAGGGCTGGCTCACACCACTGCCCAGCCCAGGGCAGCCAGTGAGATGCTGTGGCAGGTGGAGGCATCAGGGTGGAGATTCCAGGCCCTGGAGATCCTGAGCAGCGTTTGGAGCTGGAGTTAATATCACCATGGAGCAGATCATACTCCATGTGCTGCTGGAGCAGGAGCAGCCAGTCTGCCCCGAGCTATCCCTGTGTCCCCGGCACGCAGAGTTGACCCTGCCACCTGCAGCTGACCCAGACAGCAGCCAGGCAGCACCACGGCAGAGAGAGGAGAGCTCTCCAGCTGCAGGCAGAGGCACACAGAAGCAAATTAGAGCAGAGATGCTAAAATCCACATCACAGCTTTTTGCATCCACGTACTTTTGCAGGGGAAAGCTGTCAACCACATTATTCTTCCTGAGTTGCTTATCTGATGAAATTGCTGCCCTTTGCAAGGGTATGTTGGCCCCAAATAGGTGCCTGTTTGCCCTTTCTTGCTCCCGAGTTTGACTTTCTGCTGTTTGTCTTCACAATTCAGCAATTCAGCAAACAGCTGCAAAGGATGTTTCATTCCATGAACATAAGCCGTTCCCCTTACATCAGCTCTGTGCACAGTAGTTCTGTAGATCCTTGCACAACTCCTTGAGCTCTTAAAAAACATCAGTGTTGAGAGGTTAAAGATTTTAAAGCCTGCTGCCACCTATGGATGGAAGGAAAGCAGCGAGAGCAGGAATCCTCCCGGGAGCATGCCTGAATGGAAGGAGACCTGAACTGTGGATGAAGCCCTTGGCAGTGGGGATATGCCAGCAGCCCAGAAAGACACGAGCTTTCTCCTTCTTCAGACAAACCCAGCAAGGTGCAGGACACAAAAGCCTGAGGAAAGGTATTGCGAAATTTGCTACCCATCATGTGATACATGTAGAACAGAGAGGAAGTAAGCTGGGTTTTTGGCTTGCTGGATTAATCTGATTATGGTGTTTTCAGTGACAGACTGTAGCTTGCCTTCTCCTTTACCTATTTGTTCTGTTGTAATTAAACCCTTTTAAAAATTGTACATATTTGCATTCAGATTTCTAAGGTGATAATTTCTGCAATAATACTCTACAAAACACCTGAAATGGATATTTGTGGGGCCATGGAAACTACAGAGCAGCGTATTCCACCCTCACTGGGCTATCTCTAGTATAGATAATGCTATAGATAACAACACATCTATAATATATTATATATATATAATATAGATGTGTTATTTTTATAGCACTGTCCCTAGCAGAGTCCTTAGTTCAGGAAGAGGCTCTTTGGCCCATGGCAGGGGACATCTCCCATCCCAAGCGAATCCCACCAGGTCTCACAAGGAGTCCTGCTGCCCTCTGCCCAGCAAGACCAACCTTTACCTCACACTGGGCAAAGAGGAGAGGGCAGGGAATGTGGTGCAGACAAACGACTACAATTCAGTGTTATATGAGATGTTGTTATATACATGATGCTCATATATATGGCATTCACTGGTTTTTGCTCTGGTTATCCCCATGCACACTCTGGAAGTAGAAAAAGAGCTGAAAGCAGGTACAACCTGATCCCCTGATCTCAGGTACCCACCACCTTACCCTTTAGAAAAAGATACAACACTTTCAGCACAGGGTTAAAGTGTCCTATTATTTTATTATTTTTAATATTTTTTTTGTAATTTCATCACCTTCTTGACAAACCTGTTTTTCTTTTATCCTGAGTCATTTCACAAGAAGAAACTATTGTTCTGTAGTGTGACTCATCAGTTTGCATCACCAGTTTCCAAACCCCTCAGGGGCATGTGGGCTTCGAAGCAGGGAATGGAAGCCAGCCTTTATTTACCAATAAATAGGCACTTCATTTCTGCATTGACTCATCCTGGTTAAGCCCTGGTTTGTTCCTATTTCTCGGTGAACCCAGAGTGATTGTTCTGTTCGCTTTTGTAATCGTTTTTTATGAGGAGCATTCACATGAGCCACATCTCACTGGCAATCTGTCTGCTGTTTAAATACAAATAGTTGCAAGGAGAGACAAGTATCTAAACGATAGAGCTGAAATACCTGGAAATGTCAAGTTTCCAGAAACTGTCATGAGGCAGAAAACACAACTTTTGGTTAATGAGACACCTCTAATTACCAGAATTCATGGGGAAAAGGAGGCCACCATCCAAATTATCCACTTCATTGAAGCTCTTACACTAATAGATCCTAACTATATATTTTTGAAGTCTGAGTCCAAGGAGCTCTTTTGGAGCCAGAGTCCCCTCTGTCACTCAGAGATACATCACCCCTGTCCAGCAAATGCAGCACCAGCAGCATGTGAGGGATGAACAAATTTTGCATGAGCAAAACCGAGCCTTGAGAGTTTAAAAGTGCAAAATGAAAGGCTTGCTCCTGCTTTTCCTATGCACCAAGACATGAATTCTTCTCCTCCTGTCCTTCTGTGACTGAATAAGTACCAGTAAACAAAAGAAACTAAGACTTTTGGCAGCATTTATCCTTCTAACCCCACAGTTGTCAAGATCAAATTGTACTCAACACCTTATCCTAAATATCTGATGCTGCACTTGACTGTGGGACATAAATCAAATCATGGCTCACATCTCCTGCAGCTGTAGTGTTGAGTGCTCCAGCAAACCCTTGCATGGTCCAGTTGGGCTGGGATTCATCCCAAGGGCAGGAGGAATGCACAGGGCACGGAGCAGCCTTAACACGAATAATTGTGTGAATGGCTGCACTTAATTAATCTTAGAGGGCTTTTCCAGCCAAAACAGTTCTATGCTTCTGTGTGTCCAAGGCAAAGAAAAGCACAAGAACATAACTTGAAAGCCGGTGGGAATAAAACGAATGTCCCAACCATGACTAGGATGATTTCAGCCAAGTACCCCAAAAGCGGGTTGCACACCACTATAAGCTTAAACTGGGGCATAAATTTTTGGTTTCCCCTAACAGCAAGTAGCTAGTTGATGGGAAATTTTAACACAGTATTTTTCTTGCCTTCCTACTCTACTATGTTGTCCTTTGTACACATTTAGAAAACTCACAGGAAAACCATTTAAAAATAATTTCTAGTCAAAATTTCCGCAGTAGTCACCAACACTTTGCTGGCAGAGCTGCCCAGCCAGGCAATATGGGGTATGGCTGCATTTGCAGGGGGGAATGAGCTGAATTTGGGGCTTTAGGGTTTTCTTTGGCTCTTGTACAGCAGTAGCATGCCAACCTGGGCTCCTGATTGAATCCTCCCCATCAGGCACAACTTTCCACTGAGGTCCTTTCCAGTACTGCAGAAGGCTTGCAGGCTCGAAGGCTTGCTCTTTCCACTTCACCTGATTTTTTACCCTTAGCTCAAAAAACCCACAAGCTTTCTAAAGGTCAGGACTGGGGACAAATTATTGCCCAGGGAGATACAGAAACATAGGCCACAGGGGTCAGATGCAGGGTTGCCACACATGCCCTATAAGCTGCATTACACGGGAGGGAGATGAAGGCACGTGCTGCTCCAGGAGTTTGGGGGATGTTGTGTGTGAATGAAGGGGCACCATCTGTTTCTGAAAGGACAGTGCTCAAGTATTTGCTGAAAATGAGGTAGGAGTTCGATTGCCTCTTCTGCAAAATGAGAAAATCAGAAATGACGTAAATGAAAAGGACACAAATTTGTTGGAGCATGTCCAGGGGAGGCCGCAAGGATGCTCTGAGAGCCGGAGCATCTCTGCTTTGGAGACAGGCTGAGAGAGCTGGGATTGTTCATTCTGGAGCCAAGAAGGCTCCAGGGAGAACTTACAGCCCCTTCCAGTGCCTGAAGGGGTTCCAAGAGACCTACAGAGGGACTTTGGACAAGGACATGGAGTGACAGGATAAGGGGGAATGGCTTCACACTGACAGATGACAGGGTTAGACTGGATACTAGGGAGAAATTCTTCCCTGTGAGCGTCGTGAGGCCCTGGCACAGGTTGCCTCGAGAAGCTGTGGCTGCCCCATTCCTGTTCAAGACTGGGTTGGATGGGATTTTGCTCTCCCTCCTTGCATGACTTTTTCACCAAGTTCCCAGGATAGGCTTTGTGTCTCCTCCCACCTGCCCAGACTCCCGTGCCTGCACAGGCAGGCTGCTGCTTGTCCCAGCAAGCTCCTGCCCAGTGCCACCCTCCTACTCATCCCGCTGGCAATGGGCTGGATCCCAAAAGGCTCCAGCCAAGGCCTCAGGGTAGGACCAGCTCCTTCCCCACAACAGCCTCATACTGTGCAGGTCCTCACTGGCACCATCTAAAGAGTGCAAAAGCAAAGTATCCATGACCCATTTCTCTCACATCTTTTTTTTTTCTTTCTTTTGCAGTCTTGAGATTTGCACTTTTTTTGTATTGTGCAGACAGGATCCAAGTCTCAGCCACACACCTGTTTATTTCAGATCTGGAACATACAAAAGAAAATTTTTTTTGGTGTGATTTTATTCTAGATGCTGCCTTTGTGAAGTGCTCCTATGCTGATGAGGTGTCTAAAATATTATTACAGAAACTCACAGCATTTTCCCTCTTATCTGGTAACACACAGGGTGGTTTCTTTGCTTTATTGTGTGAACCTTTCACTAAACATCTTCCAGCAGCACAGTGTTCTGCAGTGAGTTTAAATTCGCTTTGTGCTCCCAGAGAGGTGCAAGCCAAAGGACAGTTGACCAGGTCAGCCAAGGACTTCACCAGCCCCATCTCCACGGTGTGCATTTCATAATTTCATGTTTACAGAGACATAAATAGACTCATGCCACAGTCACATGTATGAGGATCTGTTACACATTCTTCACTGCAGTCAGACTCGCAGCAGCTCTGTTAACTTCAAGTAACCACAGAGCCTGTAACTTTCTGGGTTTTCCTCGTTTCTCACAAAATAATAATGGCAAACAACATGTCTAAACCTCATGCTGATTCTCTCTTGCATTCAGCTTGCCAGTGGCTCTGAAAGCACAAGCAGAATTTCTTCTTTGATAGAGGTCTCTTTACAAATTTCTTTCCCAGGATTTTTAAGCATCAAAGTGCTGGAAAAAAGATCCCCCAAAACAGCCTGGGACAAAAAGAATAATATTGGTTTTTTAAAGTTGGGAGGTAATTCAAATTACAGATTAGGAAACAAAAGGCTATTACAGACATGGTAATAGCAGATAGGAGGGCTAGAGAGGAACTGAAAAAAAATACTATAAACCAAAAATCTTTACGTACAAACCTTCAGGTCCAAGTGTCAAACCATCATAACCTTCTTTTGGGGATGTTCCTCAGAGCTCCCCAGACAGCTGTCACCAACAGGGCAGTGAGTTTGAGCAAGTGGATAGGACACACTTCCTAAAAACATGCTCAAGTAAACCTCTCATTTTGAAGGAACACCCATACTTTACACCAAAGCTAAAAGCTTCTCTGATGCCAGCAACAAAACATAAGCTCTAAAAAAGGGAAAACTACATTACTAGCCCTGTCTAACCACTGTTTCTCCAGGCAGCACCCAGAGCTCCAGCTGCTCTCCCTACCGTAGCTGCACATCTCAATTTCTCCCACATTATCTCCGGTAATTCTTTATTTGCCAGGAAAGCAAAAGCTCTTAATTTTCTCTCCTGCAGACTCCTGATTACTTTCATCCTTTGAAACCTAGTATGAGTGCAGACTTGTAGTAAATGTCCTCTGCAACTTCATGCTAATGCATCTCAGTAACAACATTTTGCACAGGTTTATATGAAACCTCTTGTGTGTGTATATATAATGTATACATATATTCATACATATTATAGATATATTACATACAAAGCAAGGAATAGAAGCGGTAAGTGGAATGTACAGGAGTCTTCCTTTTACAGTTTCAGTTTACTTGAACCTAAACCAAAGTCCTGCTCTAAGAGAGCAGAAAGGACACAGCATTTGGGTACTGGGGCTGGAACCCAGAGCCTGGGCTGAACTCAAAATCCATCTCTGAGTGCCAACAGGCCATGAGAGGGTTTAAAGTGTGGTTTAAGTTTTGCAGCTCATGCTTTTATCTGGTCACAAGTTAAGGGCATTAAACAAGTGACCTCAGCTTTATTTTTGGGGACCAGTGGCCCAAGAAGCAGCACTTTTCAGTGACTTAGCAAGCCCCAGCTTAATTGTAGCTGTAACCAGACAGATTTTGAAATCATCTGACAAATATCCAAACACCCGCCCTGCGGTCAGCCCACACACAAGCTGTGGCAGGGCAGCATTAGGAGCCCTGTCCATAATTGCTCTCCCTCTTACCTCACTGGCAAAAGGACATTTTCCAACCCAACTAATTCTTCCTTTCCTCCATTACACAGGGGGAACTTGGTCAAGTATTTCCTACAGGTACTCACGCAACCTGCAGGGCAGCCCCCACCCCATGCCGCCAGCACTGACCCCTCCTCCAGCCTGCTCACTGCCCGCTAGCAAAGTTTTCAGCTTTCACCAGAATTTGAACAAACCCGAACTTAAGTTCTGCCCTTCCTCTCAGGAGCCACACTCACACTGAAAAGCAAACCCCTTTGCTCAGAACCCCCATGTGCTACAAAAGCTGAGCTACTCCAGAGCCTCTCACCAGGGTAAGCTCGGGGTCTCCTCAGCTCAGCTTTGCCCACCCAGCCGCTTGTCACACCTCAGCACTTGTCCCCAAAGCCGCTGCACCTCCCCTGGGTCGGGTACTCAAATATCACCAAGTGGCCACGATCAGGTCTCCAACAGCTCATCTGTGCCCCAAGCTACTGCCAAGGGTTTGCTCCTGCAAGTGCTGCTCCTGGGAGTTCATCGAACCACTCTGACAGTAAAGTACCACTTTGTGGGGGAAAACTCTAACCAAACAATAGAAATTCTTACTTGCCTGTGCCAAAACCAGGCATTCGGACCCCAGAGTGAAAGTATGCCTTTACATTCTCCTTTCATGAGCACATTTATTTAGATTTAGGAAGGAGATTCAGAAATTTTAAGTAGATCCAAGCTTTGTAGTGTACACATTGCAAGTTTTTCTGCTGTTCTTTTACCTTGTTATCTACTGAATCTTGTCATGGTTGGGTGCAACACAGGGAATGACACACACTTAGAGTGGCTGTTGTGCTGTGAATGCTGAGGACAGGACCCAAAATGCCACTTTTACACAAGGTTTGTGAAGTCTCTCCAGTAGCTTCAATGTGAGGGAGGCTCCTGCCATCCTGTTAAGGACATGGGCAAACGGTGCCCACGTTAAGGAGGCACCACTTCCTTGGAGGCTGCTGTGAGAGCTCTTCTTGTTCAGGCAGAGGCCAAGCATGACCCAATCCCTCCAGCCATCACTGGCACCAGAGGTAAAACAAGGACAAGAGTCCTTTGACTCACGAGGATGATGAGGCAGCATCAGCAGATTGAAAGCTCTGAGGCCCTGAAATGAGAGGCATCAAAGGCTCCAAAATATTACTATAAGATTTCTTACTATGATGCAACATGTGCAGTAAGAAACAGGGTCATAAGAAAAACAAGGGATATATTTAAAAAATTATTTTATTATTTTACTGTATCTGCTCACCAAATTTTAATTTCTAATTCAAAAGCAAACAAGCAAAAAATAATTTGTAAAAATGCAAACTAAGGAGAACATATGCTTAGGGTTGGAAAATAGTTCTCTAACAGTAGGCTAACACACTTCCCTGTGGGTTACACTCAGTTTGATAAGTTTGAACTCAGAGGCAATCACCTCTCCACAGTCCCACCAACAGAGCCAATGCTAGAGTGCAGCTGGATTCTAAGGAAGCATCACTCAGTTACCTGTAAGATCATATCCTTCCATCTTATTTTAGAATTGCAACAAAGGAAATAAAATTTTTTCCATGTTCAAAGAGTTTTCCAGATAGAGGATTTTTTTCCATACACCCATGAACAGAAGTTGAGTAAAAATGAGACAGAACTATTACCATGCCTACCTGAGAAAACCCAAACTCACTCCGAGACCATGTACTGAGCACACTTTTTTCCTGATTTTGATAATTTGACAAGAACTACCTGTTTAAAAATCATTTTCTTCAAATTTCAAGCAAAATTTTGTTTTCTATTCCCAGTACTTGTATTTCCAGCATGGGATGGGACAACGTAATAACAAACACATTGACAACATGTTAAAGAACATTTTCATCTTTAGCTTTTCTTCTGCAGTTTATTATATAAATTATGCTTAAAACATTTAGAGCACTCACATTTCAGAACAGGAACACCAGTGCAAAGAGTGGTTTGTCCAAGTGCAAGGAACTGACATGTCCCCCATGACACCAGTGGATGAGGCTCAAATGTAACTCCTCAGTCCACAACTAACAATTATGAGCACGTTGTAGTCAATAGAAACACTGGACTGGTTGGTAACAACCAAATACTTTGACAGGACAAACAAGAGAAGAACAATTTGACCTCCAGCAGACCTGTGAATTCACTGGGATTGGAGACCACCTCCATCATTTTTCTGAACTGACATTATTATAAATAAGCAAATGCCAAATGTTCTATTTGATGCTCAAATCCAACTATCAAAACACAATAAAGCTCCCATGCATGCAGGTATTGTACTCCAGTGAATGCCATAGGTCACCTTTGGCACATCACAGACAGGACCTGAACACAGAAACAACCCTGATCTGGCAAGAGGATGGGAAAGCTCAGAAAGCTTTCCCATCTCCAATGCCCATAATTGTTGCTGAAAAATTTATTAAACCAAGACTGAAATACAGCAATCACCTCTCAATTATACAATACATACTAGACCCCAATTTTAATTACATCCAAGCAAAATAAATCTTATTCAACCCAGAGATGCTAGCAACTGGGGTCACTGCCATGAAATACAGGCCACTGTCAGAAGTAGTTATTAGGATCTTAGAAATCTGCATTCATTTCTCATAAGGAAGTGTTGCAATGTAAAAACAAAATGAGACGATTAATAAATAACATCTTTATTAATGAGTTTTCTTTTTCACATTCTTTAAAGTGATGTTCAATTGAAATCTGCATAGTCAAGAGTGCAAAAAAAAAAAATCGTGTAAGTCAGACCCAAATGTGAACACTGCTTTTTTTAAGCAAGACTGGTCACAGTCATAGGAATTAAATAGAACTAAATGGCCAGGGAGATATGGAGGGGGTAGGGATGAGAACCATCAGGAAAATTCTCATCAGTATATTTGTCTATTAATGAAGTCTTCACACAAAGACACACAACACTCATTCACATTCATGTGCACAACAAAATGTAAACTACAGAATAAAGGTCCTTCCTCTGCTGAATGAAATGAAACAGAGCAAGATTATTTATGTATTTCACTGAGCATTGATCAGCTATTCCAACAACAGACCTGGGTGGATAACACAAGGTCCAGCTTTCTTCATGCCCTTATTACAATCACATTTCAGCCACCATCCCACAGCAGGAACCAGGAGATCAAGAGTGTTTCCATAACACTGAGAATTATTCTTAACACACACTTTAAAGCACCATCACCTCCCTTCCTTTTTAATTTTTAAAAGGATTACCCCTTTCTTTACTGCTGTTGTTCACAGTTGGTTGGAAGAGCAGGTGAAGAGGACCCCTCCATGCCCATGCAATGGCTCAGCCTGTGGAAGTGTAGCAGAACATCTCCACCTCCAGCTTCATTTCCATAAGCACAGGCAACACAGTCCCAAATCTCTCACATCAACACCACAATGCGACTCTGCAAGTAGTACTTTTAATATTTACACCACCTAGTGATTTAGCTGTGGTTCTCTGCATCATAACCATCATCAGAAAAAGCTGGAGGAAAAAAACAAGAGGCATATCCCCTCCATAATGACTGTAGGTAGTAAAGACACTCTGTCCACACACTGGTGAGATGCCACTTCTTGCCTCCAGTTTGGATTTATGCAGCAGAGACACCACTCTACAGCTGAGCACAAGTTTAAATGCAGAGTTCTCTATGTTGGTCATTTAGAGAAGCCATCCAATACCACCACACTGAACTTCACCACACACAAACTGGGCTTAATGTTTTGCATGTGATTCTACAGTAATAAACTCCATTTACAATTTATATTAGTTAGGTTCTGAATTATTCAGTTGCACAATCTAGGACTGTGGGGAACTGATCATCAATATTCAATCATCTCAGTTCAGGTTTGGGCAAGGAGTAAGTCTCATTTATTTTCTTTGTGCCTACAGCCTTTAAATCTGAGATTCAAGCCCAGAGGTCAAGAGAAAGTTATTTGTGAAATTAAACCAGTCAGAAATACATTTGCTGCCATGGATATTGGAAACATAAGGCCTTAAGTATTTTGGAGAAGATGTACAACAGGAAGTAAAAGGGATTCAATACAACTTGCAGCAGTTTGTACTTGTACAAGGAGAAAACAAACTACACAGTGAAATTCAAACCCATGATAGTGCAATGGTGACTCCAGGGCTGAAACCCCACCTTCATTTGGCGAATTCAGACTGAAACATGCCCAGCACATGGAAGCACCAACCACAGCTCCCAGCCAGCACCAATAAAACATATCCTTTCTTCAAAGATAACCTGCTTTCTCCTTGGGGAACTAACACTCAAAAGCAGGGAAGAGCAGTCCGAAAATGGAAAGAGGGACTGAATTTCACTCCAGAAGTAAGTCCCCTGGGCAGCCAGCAGCTGCCACACTGGCCAGGTTTCAGGGCAAAATCAGGTAAAAGAATCCATCTTGTCCCAGTTCAAAATACCAAAAATAAAACTCGCCAATGGGTGTGAGCTGGTAAATTTTCAAAAGCAGCAATGGCAACCTGTTTTTTCCCTGGGAATTTCATGGCAGACCCAAAAACTAATGAAATTGGAAACAAGATATTTAGTGCAGTGGTATTCTGAATTTCTTCAGAAAGAGACTGTATTTCTTGTGTCACATCAGGGGTTTAATTCAAGAGACCAGTAGATTAAGACCACTTTTGTCATTAGTTCAAGATTTACTTTGGCACAGCTAATTTACCCTATTTGTATTTGTGGTAATTATAAGGGCATCACATTAGATTTTTCCTTTAATATGCAAAATCCTAAAATAAATACAATTTAATAGTCTGAAAAAACCTACCTTACTCTAACTTACAATGAAACTACTTTGTGGCCTGCTTGTGTTTCAGGAAAATATCCCACATATTCAGATCAGCCTCACTAGTCAAGACACATTAAAATGAAACATTTCCCATTAAAGTTGCCAAAAACTGGATTTAAATTTATTGCATGACGTTGCATAAGAAAGTGTATTATTGAAAACTGTAAGGCATCATGCAATTATCCATCAGCTAATTATTTATTATTCCTTGAAAGATGGTTATATACTCTAAAGTTATAAAACCAGTTTCAAAAAAGTACATAAAAAATTTAACATAAGCATTAAATATTTTTCACATGTTTATCATTTTCAGCTGTTAAAAAGTGCATTCAAACATACTGTACTGGAAAGTTGCTCTGACCAAAAATGGTGCTGGAGACTCATTAAATTAAAAGCTGCAAAAGGATGTTGCATGGGATTAGAAAGCTCACAGGTTGTGGTATTTAAACTTACAAACTTGCTTGAAATAATTTTGCAATCCTCACACAATTTAGCATCAATGATATAATCAGCTAAAAATGTGTATTTTTAAAATTGAACAGTCAAATGAATTCAAGTTACGTACACTGAGTGATCAGATAAGGGGCAGAGAACACCGAGGCCCGTGCTGCTGTGGTTCTGGCAGGGATCAGTTGATGTACTGGGCCATCCAGCGGAACCCCTCCCCGTAGCCTTGTCTCTTTAGCACACTGCACATGAACACCTCCAGGGGCCTGGTGTTCAGGTCCTTCAGTGGTGTGCTGCCCTGCAGAGAGAACACACGTTCCCTTACAGTCCTCTTATAGACAGCATCTATTCCACATGGACGCTTGCTTCTATGGAATGTCCTCATTTAACTCGTGTTAGATACTGGAATTTTAGAAAATAAATTAATCTAAAATCATAGAACGGGTTGGGTTGGAAGGGACCTTAAAGCTAATCTCATTCCAAACCCCTGCCATGGGCAGGGACACCTTCCACTAGACCAGGTTGCTCCAAGCCCTGTTCAAACTGGCATGAAAACACTTCCAGGAATGGAGCATTCTCAGCTTCTCTGGGCCTGACACCTCCACAGAGAGACCAGGACATGTGACTGTAATCTCAGTAACTTGTACACAAGAAATACACTACACATGTGTTTGTGTGCATCCACGGTGAAGAGGGGGAAGTACGTGACACCAGAATGGAACAGCAAACATGTTCCATTTTATTTGGATCCAGAATCCATAAAACATAAAAATTTCCATTTACATATATAAAAAAGAGAATTTTAGAGCTTATATTTGGTGTTCAGTCACAGTTCCCTGCTCTGTTTACAACAGTTTTCCAGACCCATAAAAAAAGCATTTGCTACAAATTTTAGGACTGACCAAAACAAGAGCGCAAGGTGCTTGCTTGCCAAGACCAGCACAGTGCAACAAAGCTGCTGTGCAACTGGAGATTCACAGTGCTGTTTGAACTTCATCAAATGATGATGTGGTGTGAAAAAAGAGGGTATAGTGCAGTAAACAAGAAAGGAAAGATTTGTTCCTGCCTGACCTAAACTCTGACTGGCACTGAACTTTAAGGGAGGCACCCAAGAGTGAATAACCAAAGAGGAATTGCAAGGCAGGTGCCCTCAGCAGAGCTGCTCAGCTAATGAGACTGGGATGGAGGCACAGTGGAGCTGTGTCTGTCAGCTGCAGGGAGGTGTCTCTCCAAGGGCCAAGGACATCAGAGCACCCCGTTTCTTATGCTCACAAGCACAGCACTGGATTCACTTTACACTAAGAGGTGCTGAAGTATCAGAAAGATCCGTACTAAAAATCTGCCTTATTGCTACAGATGCCAGTAGCAACTTTTTCCTTCCCACAACCTACAAACTTGGACTTCTACAATGGTGTAAATCTATCCCTAAGCTTTAGGCAAATATGTTAAGTAGAAAATTATTAAAGCTTGTACTTGAAATGAGAAAAGTCAATTACTGAAAGACTCTATTCAGTTTTCTCTTATAATTTGCTCTACAACTATAGCCTCTGAAAACTGTTTAAAAATAGTGCATAAGAAAGTTGAAGTACTAAAAATTATTCAGGACACAAATACATTTTCTCTGAAAAAATGTGGTATTACATATGATGTAAAAAGTTGTAGTAGAGATACATCTAAAATACACACACAAAAAGAGACGCCAGGATTCATTCTATATACTGTTATTATGTACTAAGTACTTTGCAAATTAGAAAAACATTTATTTTGTATAGCTGGAGCAAACCACAGTCAACACACAAATAAGGCAAACAAACTCCCTAAGCAAGAAACTTCACCAAATAAAAACTCCACTCAAAAAAAAAAAGAAAAAAAAAAAAAGAAAAAGAAGAAAAGGGGCAATACCTTTCCTGTTGTCTGGCCATACAGACCAAACGTCTCTCGTAACCTCTCTTCACTGATGGCTTCAGGTCTGTCAATCTTGTTACCAAGAATTAGGATAGGCACATTAGCAATAGTTTCATCTGTCATTAGTGACTGCAAAGAAATGGAAAAAGAAGGACTGATTAATGTAGAATATAGAAGGTCAAAAGACTACTACTCATTTGCAGGTGACAGCAGAGGACTCTTGGGTATTTCAGCTTAGACATTCAAACTTTCAAAAGCTTATTTAAACTTACATCAAGTTCTTCTTTTGATTCAAGCAATCTTTCATGATCTGCACAGTCCACCAAGAACACAACGCCATTAATTGCAGGCAGGTAGTTTTTCCACACTCTGCGAGCTACAGGGAAAATAAGAATTAAAAATAAAAGGCAATTATCCCCAAATACAGAGCGATGCACATTAGTAATTAAGAAGTAACAGGTATGGAGGGGTTTATTAATTTGATTTTTTTTTTTAGCTTATGTTGACAGTCTTTGAGATGCAATTTTGTGTTTTACAAAGCTTGAAATAACAGCAAAATTATCATTCTCTCTAATGTTATCACTGTTCTATCCCACATGAATGCTGATGTATGGAAAAGGTTTTTGTTTCCCCAAGAATTATGTCAACAAAGGTAAGTTTGAAGCACAAAGGTTAAAGGTAAATGTAAGAAATTCAAAGTACAGAACTCCTCTTCACAGTATTAGTCAAATGTCTCTGCTCTACTGCAGCTCTTGCCAAATTGTGTTTGGGATTTGTGATAAACGGTGGAGATGGGCAAAAGAGTAGCCAGTGTCTTTTATGCTGTCCCAGAAGAGTATGGGAAGTCAGTTTCTGCAGCATGGCTGTACTTCTGATTGGAAACAAACTCCAGCCCAGTTCAGTGAGTTTAAGTGAGAGAACACACACTCCTACCTTGAGCATGTCCACCCAGATCAAAGGTAGTGAAAGTCATGCCAGCAATTGTCAACTCTTCTGAAGCTGGAAATACACAGAATTATGTTCTAGGTGAAGATTATACAGTGCATTGGAAAGGACTGGCCTTCTAGCACATAGATTTTACTTTCTTTTGGTTCTTTCCAGTATTTTGTTATTCAAGAAGCAAATGGGAGTAATACATTCTCTCAAAATCAACTGCACATTCATGTATCACCAAAATGTTATTAACCATTAAAGCATGTGTGAAATATCTACAATGCTAAGAACAGCAGAGTGTTCCTACATTATTTATCCCTACATATTACACAAACAACAGTTGGCTCTGGCATCTGGTTTGCAAAAACGATTTTGCATTTGGCATTTTGTGTTCAATACTCTTCAAGGTTTCTCCTCTTCACATCCTTTCCCAATTTCTCACCTCCTTACTAGACTCCTCCAATCCACATTTTCAACCTGTGTTGAACTTTTTCTCCTGCAAGGTTACCAGGATTACAATTACACAGCAACCCCTGAGACACAAACACTGAGACATAATTTTCCAATTATACAGAGAAGCTGTTCCCAAAAATTGCAAGCCCCTATTTCTTGCAGCTTCTATAGTATAAACTCTGAGGTTCATTGTTCTGCGTGGTATTCACCTCTTTATTTTAAAAATAACACACTGAACTATCCTACACACTTTTTTTTTAAGATTACTTGAACTGTCCATGGATTGCAATCCCAAAAATCCCTTTGCTTCTCCCCAGTTACACTGGTGGTCTTATGATGTTTTTCTTGCAATCCTTCAAATGCTTTCTAGCTGAGGAACAGCACTATTAACTTACTGGGGTGTAACGTGGGGACGTGTTGTCCCAGTCTGTCATCTTTGAGCATGTGCAGCAGTGTAGTTTTCCCAGCATTGTCCAGTCCAAGAAACACCAGTTTGCCTGATTTCTTGTACAGTCCTAGAACAAAGAAGGACCTAGTGAATAATCAGTTCAACCAGCAGGAATTCATTTCTAGCACTAGAGATGATTTTCCTCCCAGGAACAAAATGTTATAGTCACGGTACAAAATACAGACCAGGCAAACTCCAGCACACCTTTATCAGTGCCCTTTGTCCATGTCCTCCTGTTCATACAAACTGCATTCCCACTTACCACAAGCCTGCTGCACCAGGTAACAGGCAGCTCACAGGATGCTTGGCAGGAGCAGGAGAGGCACACAATTGGTGTGAATGTGTCAATCATGGAGATGCATTTGCATTATCTTAGGAAAAGCATGGCAGAACAGGACTAACTGCTACCAGTGTGGTTTGCTCTGCCCCAGCAAAAGGCCAGTTCTGCCCACAGGTGGTAGAGAGGTGGGTGCAGACCCAGCACTAACAGCAGGCTCTGGACCATGTACCATCTTGAACCTGAACTCTGTTCAGCTACCTCCAATTACAGTAAACACTTGTCTGAGATAAAAAGAAAATTCAGACCTCAATCAGAATAATACGGAGAAATTGGATTCAACATCAATAGTCATAATTCGTGTATGAATTCTTTAATATTGGTTAATGTATTATTTGGACAAAAAGTAACTTTCACCGCTACCCCCAGGAAAACTGTTGGCTACATCGTGAGTGGCAGTGTCAGGGCACTTCTCACACACTTGTTCCCATATGACAATGCTTTCCTAACAGGAATGAGAAATTTTATTTTCATTGATTGTCATCTTTATAAAAATGCCTTCTGCCCTTCTCCCCCGCCCCCCCCCACTTGCAACCCCAGAAATGCAACAGTTGCTGTGAAGGAGAGGAAGGATGTTTAAAACACCAACACCATATTTTGCTTAAATTGGAGATTTTCAAAGGGCAATTCTCTTATAACTTGTCAACACTGTATCCTCTGCCAGAATTAGTTTTCACTGCTTCAAACTCATTGATATTCAAAGTAAAACATTAAGATAAATTAAACTTAAAAACAAAAAAAATCAATCCTGTTCTGTAGTGAAAAAACCCTATCTTCTCTGATGTGCTCTCCTCATGTTGTTGGGATATTCAGGCAGCCCCGCTGATGCCGCAGCATTCCAGGGGCAAAGGTGTCCCTGGCAGACCTTTAACCACTGCTGTTTGCTCACCTCTCCCTCTGCCTTTGAGCTCATCTCAGGGATCACATTCCAGCTGGACATGTTTTGTAACTTGCAGGAAGGAATATTCTGTCCTATTCCTCATTTTATTTCATTAATGATCTTTATTACTCCAGGTCCTGTAGAGTGTCTTCACAGTTCTTTCAAATACAACAATTCTTACCTCCCACACTCACCTTCTCACATACCCATACACTTATTAACTATTAAACTACAGAGTGGAGGAGAAAGTGTTAATGTTTACAGAGAAAGAAGACGTGGACAAACATTTCCATATAGTAACTTACATCACAGGAGAAACTCCACTTCACACTCACCTTATGAGTTAAACAAAACTCTACTAACCATAGTAAAATAACATTTTTGCCACTCTCAGCCTGCATATCCAGGAGTCTTTGCTTCCCGGTCAGCTGTTGCTGGTTTCTCCAAAACATTTCAAGCTTCCCAAGTGTCTTTCAGAGAAACACAAGTCTAACAAGCAGCCATACTTCAGCTATTGGCTACACCAACACCAGAGTTTTAATATACACATATAAATCAAAAAATGTTTTTGTGCATTCCAAAAGTATGCTTGTGCAAAGATGTTCTTTCTAAAGAGAACCCATCAGCGTGCTGACAAGACAGCACAGAGAACTGTGGGGAGTTTCCCAAATGTTATGATCTGCCTTCTACTGTAAGTATAACTGAGAATGCAAAGAGAAAGTGTTTCTTTTAGAAAAAGAGAGACATAAGAGGGAATTACTTCAAGCTCCTCTATCTTTCAACAGAATTAGCCTTTGCTTGCACGGGAATGGAAGAGCAGGCCAGTGTGCAGTAACCACTGTGTAGCTAAGGAAGAGGAGATAAGTAAGATTAGTCAAGTTAGTTAAAATTTCACTGGCTAACATTTTGATAGCAGGCCAAGGGTCTGACATTCAGTGCAAAACTTGAAACTTGCAACTGATAAAAGGTAGGTGGCACAGTTTGCTATGACTTCTTAGCCTCAAATGCTTTTTGACCACTTCAATAAAATCCTTTGAACTTGGAAATTGTGCCTTTTGCCTATGTGATCTGCAACTTCTGATCCCTTTTTTAGTATCCTAACATTCATTTTCCTCCTGGTTGTGGATTTTTTTCACCTTGGACTGATACGGATTGCAGACTTTTGTGGCCAGGGAATAATTTTCTGAGGCTCTTGAGTAGATGTCAGTGAAGTTTCACACTGATTTCTGTGACACAGAACAGAAAGTCACAGAACAATGCACTGCTGAACATGAGAAGGGGCTTCAATATCTGGTACTAATTTTTTGTAGACAGTTCATCCTATTTGGATTCTTAAATTATATCCCATGTGCAAAAGAACTGCATTAAAATAACTGAGTTCAGTTCTTTACAGCAGAGAAGAATCAAGAGAAGGCCCATAAAAGCCAACTGAATTACACCAGCTTAAATGTAGTATGATTAGAAAAGTCCAAACTATTATGGACATGAAATAAAATGTAATTTTTTTCAAGAAGTTCAGGATTAATGTAAGATGGAGTGGAGAGCACACTCTGGAAATGCTCATTATTGATAAGTGAAACTTTTGTTTAAGTGTTACTGAACATACACCAAACCAAATATTATTATTTACCCAGCAGCCTTATTTGAAGATAACAGAGGTGAACAGATATTTTACACAAGAATAGCAGAAAGGAAAAGTCCCAAACAATAATGACTTACCTAAAAATTGCAATACACTACTGAAACCACTGTAAATCCAATCAAACAGGAACATATCTGAATCGTATAGTCTGAAATAAAGAGAAACATAATGCATTTAAATTCTGTCAGAACAGCACATTAAGCATTGTAAAATATTTATTTAGGTAACAAAAGTAATTCAAAATCCTGGGTTAAAAATAAAAAATCAATTTAGTTTTGGTAAACTGTATCACAGACCAATTACATGACAACAGCAAAGATTTTCCCCTCCCTCGGGAAAACATTACATGGACTGAAGTCTTCGCAAGAAGTAAAAATAATTTTATCCAAAGTACAAGTTGAAGGTGTGTGATGATCCAATGAAGATTTTAAACAGGATCTTCACTTTTCAACTGGGAAAAAGTGGCACTTCACAGAGGGCACTAGAGGGATATCAGTGCAGAGTTAGTGCTCCAGCCACCCTGGGAGCTGCTGGGCAGAGGCAGTAAGGGGTGAAGAAGTTTTGCGGAGTTGAATCTACAGAAGTTTGATACCAAATAAATCCCTGTTGTCCACACAGAACCTGTCTGTTTGGCTTGTTATGGAAAACAACTACCTAGCACAAAATACTGGAATCGCCCTTCAAAGACAGTGACCTCCTGTATTGTCCTGCACAGGCTGACACAATTCAAACCTTAAATGCAAAATTTTTGTTTAAAAAAATCCCACCAGACCTCCCTATTTCCCACTGAATTCCTTCAGCTTAAATTCAAGAACAGACAACTGAGCTGAGAGCCAGTACTAGGTTCATTGTGTAGCCGTGAGCAATTAATTCCCCTGCTTTCATCTTAATTTCCTCATTACCTAAAGTGAGGATAGTCATACAATCACTGAGGTTGAAAAAGACCTTTAAGATCATTGAGTCCAGCTGTTAGCCCAGCACCACCGTGTTCAACACTAAACCAAGTGCCCAAAGGCCACATCGACAGGACTTTTGAGCACTTCCAGGGATGGCGATTCCACCACTATCCTGGGCAGCCTGTGCCAGGGCTTAGCCACCCTTTCAGTGAAGAAATTTTCCTAATGTCTAATTTGAATCTTCCCTGGCACAACTCAAAGCTGTTTCCTCTCGTCTTGTCACTTTGTCACCTGGGAGAAAACACCAACTCCGACCTGGCTGCAACCTGTCAGGGACTTGTAGAGAGTGATGAGGTTTTTCCCTGAGCCTCCTTCCTCCAGGCTGAGCCTCCCCAGCTCCCTCAGCTGCTCCTCATCAAACCTGTGCCCTAAATCACACTGAAAGTGCCAGTTTGACACAGCGAACTGTGAATATTTTAGTTATCTTGAAAGACTTAAGCGCAACATCCTTAGAAGCCTTTAGCCAGCTAATTCCTACTGTAATGCATGACCCCTGCAGACACTGGAGTGTGACAGCCCTGGAAAAACTGGACTGCACTGCTAAGCACAACTGGCAGAGGCATCCACACTGCTACAGGTCCTCACCACGCTCGTTTAGAAGCTGCAGGGATGCTCTGGGGCATCACAAGAGGACTTCAGGGCAGCTCTGAGCCTGGGGGACAGCACACAGGAGTCAAAACACAGGTCTGAACCAGCTCAAAACCCAGGCATCCGTCATAGCAACTACACTCATGACAAAGAGTTTCTTTGCCACACAGCAACAGGTACATCATACAGAGAACGTGGAAAGAGGAGGAGTGAATATTTAAATGACGTTTGGTTCCACTGGAACAAAATCTGTTCAGATGACGAAGCACCAGGTGCCTTGGTTTCGCCACAACTAACCCTGAAACCTTTAACCACGTCTGCATTACTCTGAACAACACAGCAGCTGCAAGAGGCACAGATTTTAAGAATACAAATCAAATATGCTTGTCAACGCATAAACACCCACTTACACAATGTCATGACTGAAACTGTCCCTTGCACAGCTAAAAAGCAAAGGTCAAGAATACGCAAACATGGCAGAACGCACACGTCAGCAGATTTATTTATTGCTTGAGCAAAATACCAATCAAGAAAAGCCTCTGTGGGGCTTAGGAAAATGATCGACTCAAATAACCTGCAAATCAGGGCAAACAGCGTGATGTAAGAGAAGTGCTCAGATTACTGAGGTGAGAATAACTTCAGTGTTCAGTTGTATTAACCTGTTCCATCTATTACACTTAGGTTTACAAAAAACATCAACCAAAACAATCTTCATGCATTACAGAAAAAACGTTAAGGGGTGAGATTCAAATCATTAACTTGAGAACAGGATTACTCTACAAACACAGCTGAAGTGGCATTAATACTGGTTCAATTTCCATTGCCATAAGAAAAGTGGTGTTGGAAACAGAGCTATCCAAATCCTCCCAGAACAACTTCAACATCAGCTGGCAGCAGATGAAGGAAAACACTTTCAAAATGGGAAAAAAATGGACAGCTAATTGCAAATGCACACAGGTAATATTTGAATAGAGATATTAAATCTACTCGTATCACGCAGGAAAAGTAACTACATAATTCAGAGCTGTGTCAAATCAAAGCATTACAAAACCAGAGTGGCTCTGCTCTGATTTCCAGAGTTGTTCTGCTGAGAGCAAATTTAGGGAAGAGCTGAGGCTGTTGAATATTATATGGATTCAAACTCCCAGGCTCATGTAAAAAACACCATAAAAGCAGAACAATGAAGACTCAGCAATCACTGTTCACAAGCCATGATGAAGATACTATTTTCAGGTTATTTCAAGTGTTGATTTGAAAATAATCCACTGGAAGCCAACAAAAGCTTTGAATGAAAAATTGTGCTGGACCAAGACAGTCTTTTGATACCAACTACTTTTACAGACATCACCAACTCGCTGTGTCTCCACTACAAAGATACCAAAGTTAACTTTCTAGTATCACTTCAGTGACAGGAGTCTACCACTGAAAAATGTCCCCATCAACCCTGGTGAATGTTATTTCATCAGCAAAGCATCACCCAGTAATTCCTGTGGAGCCAGGTCCAGCACTCCACAGACCAAGGACGTGGGTTCACTTATGGGAGACCACGGGGAATGAGAAAATCCCGCACAGTGGCTCTGGTAACACCAAGCCAGCCTCCCAAAGTGACAGCTGCTGACAGCATGGACTAGCAAGCAAACTCACTCTCATTTCTTTTATCTTCTGAGAAAAGTAGGAATTCCTTTCCTCCTACACTCAACTTGCTTTTCTCTAGCTAAAAATTCATCATTTCACTTCCAAACCTTAGGGCAGCGTTCGCTCCCCAAGCCTCTCAAAGTTTAGGTAAGAGACAATATCAGGCTTTTAAAGAGAGTTTAAAATGGCTTTATGGAACAATTAGCAAACAGAAACCACTGACACCCAAGCTGAACAGCTCTTGCATGAACTGTGCTACACCTGTGTGGGGACTGTCAGCAAGCGCCAGGCAAGAAATCTCAGTCCAGCCTGACTGCACCAAACCTGCACCTCAGCCACCGTTCAGTCTGAAACCACAACCTGCAAGCAACAGCTTAAAGCCTACTACTAAGGGTGTATTTTTAGTTTTTCAAGTAGGATGTAAACATGATCACTTACAAGCTATCATTTCACACATGATCACAGTAACATTATAAAATATTACCACAGGCAACAAAAGCCAAAATCCCTAGGAAACTCAGTAGATAAACTGAGATTCTACAACATAGTCTATTCTTTGAAACTGCACTTGGATGTTGTATTTTAAAAGCCGAGAAAAGGCACAGAGTTCATAAACGAGGTAATGGCATTGACTTTCTTTAGGTATTTTCATAATTTTTGACAGCAACTCATCCTTGAGACAGCAGAGTTTACCTGTGAAGACAGCACCACCACACAGGAGTTCCTAAGGGCACCTGATGCAGAGGTTTAGCCACCCCTGGCTCACAAAGCCCAGCTGTCAGAGCACATCCCCACCGCAGGGCTGTTGCAGCCTCTCACTGACTTACGAACAAAACCCTTAAAAGGAGTAACTTCTGGAGAAATAATAACACTTCAAACAAGCGTTGCCAGGCCGATAAAACGTGGCAAACGGCTGCCCGGGGAGGCTGCAGGGCATCTGTGGGTTATGGGGTTACCACACTCCTCACCACAGCGAACCCACCGAGCGCCGTACCAGCCTCCCGGCCCGGGCGGTGCCGCCGGCGGCCCGAGCAGCCCCCAGGGCTGTGCCGGGGGGAGCAAAAGGGGGAGGCGATAGGAGGGAAAGGAGGGGATAGGAGGGAAGGGAGGGGAGCGCCCGCCCCAGCCCCCGCGCAGGCCGCGGCGTGTCGGGGCGCGCAGGGACCCTCGGCAGGCCCGGCCGCGGCTCGGAGGCCGCTCCCGGCAGCACACGGGGACGGGTCGGTGCCCTGCGGGGGTCGCCCGGCTTCCCGCCGGCCGGGGCGGACAGACCCCTCACCGCCCGCGCCGCTCACCCACCGCCGAGCCTGAGGTGCTCCGGGACTCGGGCAGCAGCAGCACCGACACCGACAGAGACCGACACCGGCAGAGCCCGGCACTCACCCGCGGCTGCCCCCGCTCCGCCCCCCGCGGCTCCTTCCGCCACCGGCGCCCGCGGCGCACGCACTCGGCTGGGCTCGGCTGTGTTCGGATGCGCTCGGCTGTGTTCGGATAGCCGAGCGTCGTCTCGGCCGGGTGGCCTTCGGCTGGACTCGGCTCGGTTCGGTGTGACTCGTCTGTGTTCGTCTGGGTTCGGTTCGGCTCCTCTCG
>VZTJ01004259.1:345429-401669 GCA_013397795.1 Orthonyx spaldingii | reverse complement strand
GAGAGGGGGTTCCGGGCCCGGTCCGTTCGCTGCCCGGACCGCTGGGTAACACCCGGCTGTGCCCTCCCCGCGGCCCGGATACCGCGGCCCGGGGCGAAACGCAGCCGAATTAGGGAGGAGAGCAGGAAGGGAGCGGCGGCGGTGCCGGGCTCCTTGTGCGACCCTGGGAGCCGCGGGGGGAGCGGGGCTGAGGTGCTGTCGGACCGGGCCCTGCCCGAAGGGTCACTGAGGAACACATAGGGCGGCTCGTTGGGCAAAATAAATCTTCATTCTGATTCATTTTCGTGTTAGAAATATCCCCGAGTACATTTGTGTGTCGGTAGGAACCACAGCGCCTTTAGAGAGCCCTGTCTGTGCTGCCCGGGCAGCACGCACGGCTGGAGCTGCCCCGGGCCGTCCGTCCCGCAGCCCGGGTGGGTCCCTGTCGGTGACACGGATGACATCGCCGAGGTTTGACCCTTTGGAACGGGGCTGTACATGTGGCACTGTGGTTATCGCTGAGCTCAGCCTGCGGCGCAGCGGGGCTGTCTTATCTTGTCATTCTCGTAATTCTCGTAAAGCCGACGAGAATTATCTCGTTCTGTGTGCTGCAAACTGGGCAAGTCTTGATTACTTTCTTCCCCTCAAAATGTATCTCTTTAAAACGAAGTATTGAAGGTGAAACTGAACTTACTAGCCAGTGTTTTAAGACAGGAATAAGAAATTCAAGGCCAGCCTCGTCTCTGTGTCTGTTTTCGTTGCGTGTGTGCAAATCTGTGCTGATGGAAGTGTCTCCTCATTTCACATACACAGACTGCATCCTCTGCACTTGCTTCCTTAATTATACACTTATGTGTTTCAGTAGCTGTGCTGCATCATAAGCAGTTCAGTTATAATGAGATCTTTTGATTTTTCTTCTCCCTCCTCCTGCACAGTGCGTTTATTGCTTTTCTTCAAAGTCATCAGCAAAACGACAATTTGCAAATAACTGTGTAATTGCTTCTAGTGTCAAGACAGTGGGAAGAGTATGAATACAGTGTGGAGAGAGAGGCTCTGTTCTGGAGAGCTTCTGGTCTGAGCAGAGACTGTACAAAGAGAATGTTAGCTAATGGAGTAACTGAGTGGGATGATTTACAGACTGGCATTGCTTTATGTTTGCTGATTTCCCTAGTGTCAGATTAAACACATAATGGAAGTTATGGAGAGGCAGTTAAGAAAGAGGAATTTCAGGCTACTCAGCTGTCAGGTGTATGAAAAATAAAGAACTGAAATGTAGAGTTATGCAAATACTAGGTAATAAAATTAAACAGTTGTTATGGTATGTTAGAGATAAGGTTCGGGTTGCAGGCCTTTGAAATAAATCAAATTGTTCAAGCATGGACTGCTCATAGCATTGTTTAAAATATATGTTGAGAAGGTGCTATGATCCTTGACCTTTATACTAACACCAAAGCTTTAGAAATCAGTTTTGGGGGTAATGAGTGCTGCAGTGGTGTTTACAGTGGTCTGTGAGGAAAGAAAACTGTCAGCAGGATGATAAATTGGTTTATAGCTGTCAACCCTTTCTCACAACTTGTTGCTTGCTGAAGTATTTGCAGGTAACTCCCCGAGCTTGCATGTCCACCAAGGCAGTAAATTGTCACAGCAACACCCTGTGCTGCCCGGGAAGTTGTTTAGCACAGAGCACTGGGTTGCTTAGCAACAACCTTCCTCTCCTTCATTTCTGCATGTCTTTTAATAGGACCAGTATTCTGAACCCATTTGATTGCAGGTGTCTAATTTGCTTTCCCATTGATAGATCTGAAGTGCAAACAAGAAGGGAAACAATTCTTTTAGAGCTGGTTTGCTCTTCTTGTATGATATCTTAACGTGGTACTTTGAGGTCATGAGGTACTTCAGGAGCTGTTGGGTTTGGAATCCAGTGGGTCAGAGTCAGCCCAAGTGCATGCTGTTGGTGACTGATCCCATGGCATCTGTTGGGATGTAACTTTTCAGAGTGTTTATCTTTGCATCTCCCTGGAGCTTGGAGAGCTTGTGGCTGGCAAAAGTGATGTGCTGAGTAACGAGCTTGGAGTAGGGGACAATGAAATTCTGTGTCGCAGGAAATATGACTTGGGTCCTGGCCTTTCACATTAGGACTTTGACCATTTTATGAAACCATCGAGCAACCTTCATATATATTCTGGTGCCATGCCTGATCTCTTAGAAACATTAAATGGCCTTGTGTTGCTGTAGAGGAGGCTTTTGCTGTTAAATAGGTGGCCTTTCTTCTATTACTAATTCATTTCTGTGGTCTCCGGGTGTTGGGTGTTTTGCAGCTGTGCAGGTGAAGTAGCTCTTCAGTCCACACAGAATTTCTTGTTTGTTTTTGGCTTCACAGAAAACCAGCAGCGTTTGGTGAAAGCTGGACAGCCTAGATACTCTTTGATGGGTCTCAGTAAAGAGGTCAGGTCAAGATGGATACCTGGCAGCAACCAAACAGCGAGTCCTGAAAAGTTTTTGTGCACTGTGAAACTCTTTGTAAAGGGGTTTTGCCCATTAGTGCTATTTCTGTAGCTTTTTTGGCAGCTTTATGCAGACTGGTCTTGGAAACGTGAACTACTACATGATGGTATCAAGACTTTTTGTTGTGCTTTTGACTTTAAAAATAAAAATTGAAATTGGAACATTGTTCTGTGGTGAATTTGATTTTTATTTTTGCATAAGGTGCCATAGACAATATCAAGTAGGTCGGTTTTTGATATCACCTCACTTCCACTGTGTTATCCTCAAGCAGGGAGAACAGTGCATAAGAGAGCAATCCAAGTACCCTGATTTCTGCCTAGAAGAGAGTGATGCCCTAAGGTGAAAAATCAAGTTATGAAATTAATTTGTATTTGTTCTGTATTTTTCCTACAGTTTATAGTGATGATGTTATATCACTGTTTGTGTGGATGCAGGCAAAAGGAGTGATAAGAATTCATCATTCTTAAAGTCAGCAAGTGTAATTGCCAACGGGGTTTGTAAATTGATTGTTGAATACCCATCTGATACACTGCAGAGTAATTTTTGAAGGTTACTCATAACTGTTAGTGTTTTCATCTTTGTGAGCTTTTTCTTTAAACACCCTTGATTTTAGAGAATTACTAATTGCAAATATTTATGAGCAGCATTGTAAGGACAGTAGGGTATAACTGGATTTCCTAACTGAATGACAAATTGCATGTTGAAATTAATGGTTGGAGAATAATATGGTGTGTACCTTTTATGCACAAGTAAGAGGCAGTGAGGATGAGATCACTGGCACTGTAGTAGTTATATGGACCTATGCAATATTCAGTGAATTAACAGCTCTGTGTGACCCAGAGCCTAAGGTTTTCTAGGGAATGAGGAGCTGAATGATCAGTGCAGTGTTTATCATAACTAAGAATTTCAATATATTCTGCATTTGGCTTAATTTATTGTCAGAAATGTGTGAGTTACTTTACCTCGGACATGTGAACTTGCTCACCTTTCAGAATGTAGCCACTATGTTTCAATTAAGAAATGAGCCATCTTTGTTTTAATGTGTAACTGTGTGTGTAGAATGTCTCCAGTATCTCAGCTGTGTTTTTAGGGGATGAGGAGAGCCACAATGTGACTGGCTGAACTGAACCATACAACGTTGGAAAGTGTTTGGTAGTTGTGAAAGAGCCATGGCTGGCTGTGGCCTGCAGTATTTAGTGTATTCTGCTCAGAAGATGTCACTCGAAAATTGATAGTCTCTCTTCAGGATGCCCATTTTGTGGCAATGGTATGAACAACCTGTAGTAGTACCTTTCTTGATGGAGCTCTTATTGCACTGGAAATCCCATGGGATTCTGTCAACCTGTTCCTCTGTAAAGCAGAATCTGATGATGCTCTTGCTGGTGTTGTTTCCTATTTGGAGAGTTATTAATCTTTTTTTCAATTTTTTTTCTTCAGATGAGTAAAACTTAGTTCACATATACCAACCAACAAATGCATAAAGAGCATCATTAACCTGTCAAGTTTTATTTTCCTGACTGGTGAATTATTTTATGATGAACTTACCCTTCATTCTCTGTTGGTGACCACTTGGCCCCTCACATGAGCAGTATGTGTATGAATAGTTCTCTTACTAAAATTAACTGCAGAAACTTTCATAGATGAACTCTGTCACTTGAGAAGCAGCGTGGTGACCTATGCTGGCACTTGGCTGGCGGTGTCACTGTGATGAGCTGACGTGGAGCTTGGTGTCAGTCTCATGTGAAACACAGTTCTTACGCAATGGATCTTCTGCTTTCGCTCTGCCCATGTGTGTGCTGCTGCCAGCGGTGTGGGACAGTGCTCCTCTGTGGCCAGTGTGCTTTTGGGGGTTTCTGGAGACTGGAATGGGATTCTGTGTGAGTTTGAATCCAGGAGCATGGATGTTACTGGAATGCTTGGTGGTTGCAAGGTTACTGTAAAACAAAACAAAGATCTAAGTGTTGATAGCCAAATACTGCCAAATTTATGTCCCTTGCAGTCGTACTTCTGTCACACCTAATGATCTAAATTAAAAATGGCTTGGAGGCTAATAAAATCCTAAGGAAAGACATCCACAGGAACATCTTTTATTTTCAGAAGTGATGCACAACACTGACTTCCTAAAGAGTGTAGTTTTTTTTTCCTTCCAGGCCCTGTTCAAAATCAGCTGATGCATTCCCCAGATGGCCAGGGATACAGCCCTGCGGTTCCAGGATTGTACTCTCATCAGACGCCGGCAAAGGCTTCTCCACATCAGTCTTCTGGACAGTATAACTACAATGGCTCTCAGAATGTTTCTCAATTAAACAATTACCAAGGACCTGGCCAGACTCTCAATAGACCACCAGTGGCAGCTTTCTCCGGGTCACCAATACAACAGCCAGGTCCTGTTCCACAAGTGCTGCCACCTGCATTACAGAACTCATCTGCTGTGTCATCTGCTGGGAACTTTCCTCCTGGAGCCAGCCCACTGGTGCTTTCAAACTGGCAGTACAGCCAGACTGTTGTGAGTCAGCCACTTGGGGCTCAAACAAGCCATTTGGCTCGTGTACCTGGGACAGGGTCAGCTCAGCCACTGTCGTCCTTGTCAGGAAGTACAAATCCTCCAGGGAGTTATCAATATTCTGCTTCTCTGGGGGGTCCTCCGCTGCAGAACAGCTACATGAAGCCAGGTAACCAGAACTTTTTGATATTTTACCCATGTCTGTTTTTCAATGACCTTTTCAAATAAGGAGTATAGAATTGACTCTGCAGTGACATTTTGCTTGTGGAAGGTTGTCAGAGCAGATACACCCATCCCAAATTCACAGATGCTTTCTTTGGGTTAGAAATGGAAGTTCTGTGCACAGGCTGGGTGTTTCAGCTGGCTGGAGCAGGTAACTCCTGAATGGTGTCTCATTGTTTTGGGACACTGTGTGTGGGTGATGCTGTTTCTGTGACCTTCACCATTTCCTGGGGTGCCTGTTGGAGCATTAGCATGTTTCAGTCCAGGACTTCATCACTGAAAACTAGTTCTATTTAGTGAGCATGGTCATCTTGTTGGATTTTGTGTAATCACTTGATTCAGGTAGTTTTCTGAAGAGCCTCAGTCAGGTTGATGCAAATAACTGGAGCACAGCCTGGAAAGAAAACTGGAAAGCATTCTGTGCTGTTGAAATAGAAGTCAGTTCAATGGAAAGCTTATTTCCCCCAGACTTTTAACTTTCACATTTAATGATAATGGTCAGTCTTCAGAAAGTACTCTAAAAGTAGGAGACTTTGTTCCTGCTGCTTGACTGCTGCTATATGCAGTGGTGAAAGCTTTTGTGACACAAAATAGCTCTATTGTGCAACTTGTGATTATTATGGAAACACAGTTAATACTCAGCTTTCTCTTTGCCAAACTACTGCCTGTTGTTAGGGTTTTTTTCTGACTGAGGATGCAAACAGGAGTTAGCTACAGAAATATTTTCCATATAAAAGCAAATAATTTTTACTGTGAAGTGCTTTTAGCCTCATTAGAGATTTTTGTTGATGCTAGGATTTTTGCTATATGCCCACCTAATTTTGTTATGCTGTTCAAAATGTCTTAAGCTCACAGAATTTATAAAACTATTTTTGGCACTTAATTGGAATAAACAGTTAGTACTTTGGAATTAGTGAGGAAAATGCAGAGAAATTTTGGAAAGTGGCATATGAAATGAGAGCAAGTGTTTGGAGTAAGTAGTTTTTATATCCATTCAATCCTCCCGAGCCATTTCCTTGGTAGTTCTTTGTATAACAATGATCACTTTTAAAACTAATTTAGCTTATTTGGTGATCACTTCAGACTTAGTGATGAAGTTGGGATGTTTTCTGTACATCTTGAAATTCTTGCCAACAATAGCAACAGAAAGCTGAAAGAGATCAGTAGCTACAGGAACCCAGAATGAGAAAAGCATGGCAGAAACAATCTGAAGTTAAGACCCTCTACCCACATGTTAGGATTTATATATCTCATACTGTTCATCCCCTGAATAGCAGGAATATTTAGAATTCAATCTGTGTGTTCTTGTAACAAAACTTTTGTGACTTTTATCAGCTGGGTTAAACTCGTAAAAGTTAATCTCTTTATAGGATCTGCACCTCCACCAGTGACTCAGCCTTTAACTCCCCTCCACCCTCCGAGGCCACCTTTAGCACCTCCACCAGTTGCTGGTCCACCTCGGACATCAACAGCCATAGCAGGACCACCTAGTGCTCAGTCTCTGCTAAAATCAGCTGCAAACCAAGAAGGTGAGAAACAATTTGCTCTTTGTGTTGAATTCAAACATGGCAACTTGCTGTAATATGCAACCTTTGAAGTCAAGCACATAGTTCTATTAGAGACTCAAATTGTAAAATTGATACTAATACAGCTAATAATTTAATCTGAAAAGAGCAGGTAAGGACCTGGAAAGAAGAAAAATTCTTGTAGACAGATATTAATAACGTTTAAGAAATTAACACTTGAAAATAGATTTCCAAGTGCTGTTTTACATGGCCATGTCTCCTGTAGTTGGCATTGCTTTTTTTCTTTTTTGTGTTATAAAGTGATAGTGAAATTCTCATTTCTCTGCATCCCTGGCTGCCGTGAGGACAGAAACCCATGTGTGACTCCCTGTATTGTTCATTCTCCAGGGAGAGCTAAAATGTGGAGCTTGCAGCTCCTTGCTGTTTATGTAGCTGTACCTTATTCTTCTCTGAAATAGGTGAAATCAGTGAAACACACATCTTGCATTTGTTAGTTTTCTGAAGGAAGTTCCTAGAGGCTGTGAAGTGTCAGCTGCTGAAGACAGATACCTGACTTTGTGTCTCCTGTGGGCCCTGCACAAATATGCCATTGTTTAAGAACTCCTCAGGGCTCTGTGTCAGACAGACTCCAGTTGTTTGGCATTTAGTGCCCGTGCTAGATGGGGCCCCGTGCGAGTCGGCAGCTTTATTTTTGCATACATAGTTCTGTCAAAGCTGTTGGTTCCTTGCATGTTCAGATTGACAGTTTCTTGTGTGTGGTAGCTGTGTGACTACAAGATTAGTATATTCGTATTTAGCTTAGTTTGGAACATATTAAATGCATTAGAAACAGCTTTTGCTTAGAAAATATTTTCTTCATAATGAAGAGACATTTTCAGAGCCCTAGAGAGATAAAAATGTTTAGTCTGAAGCAGATTGACTGCTGCTAGCTAGATTCAGTGTGTAATGTAAGTTCCTTTTATTGGGTCATCTTTGAAGATTTTAATAAAAATTGGTAATAAAAATAGAGTACCTACTTCTCCTTAGCAATATATAGTTGTGTTAGTATATTTAGACATAGTTGACTTACCAAAAGCTGTCCTTTGGGAGTACTCTCTGAGTTTCAAGATTTTTCCTATCTTGACTGGTATGTGACTATGTCAGAGCTGTTGCTGTTTGGTGAGCAGTAGTGGACTAAGTGTGTGAATGTAGGGAAGTTGGTGTTTCTGTAAATTATCAGTGGAAAAAGTTCTTCAGGGAACTCTAAGCTACAGTGTACTTGGAAAACTGCAGCTAGCCTAAAGAGACTTCCTCTGGTGAGGAGGGGGTGTCCCCTGACCCTTTACTGTATGTCATCTTGGAAACGATGGCAAATCCCTAATCCAAAGGAATCATAAAAGATTATTCAACCAGAAATGTAGGGACTTATGTTTTCCTTAAAAAAAATTGTGATGTTTTGTGAATGTCCTTCGTTTGAGGTCACATCTGCAGGGCATGTGTGTGTGAGAAAGAGGCCAAAGTGTATATTTAATTTAGTTTCATCCTGGGTCAAAACCAAAGTAGACTCAAATTATGCTTGTCTTAATATTCATCCAGCAAGTAGGATTTTTTTGCAGTTACCTCATTAAAACTTCTTCGTAACTTGTGTAAATTTTTCCTGTGGTTGTTTTTCTTAAAAGGTGATGCCAGATCTGCTACCAGTGATGGGTCTGTGGTGCAAAACAGCTATGATGCAATTGAAGGTGGTGGCCTCATGGGTAAGGCTTTGGGAGTAAAAATAGTTGCCATTATTATGGAACTTTTAAGAGTCTGGGGAAGATAGGAGTATAAGCATTTGTGTACAAACATATGTACTTGGTTTAATGCCTGTCTTGAAGCTAAATACAAAATTTGAAGCATTGACAATTAGCATTTTTTGCCTGTAGTATGTAAAGCGGGTGAGAGCCCTTTGCAAAGTTGACAGCAACTGTGTTTTTTACACTTAGAAACTAAACAGGCAGCTCTCATGTTGTACTAATGTCTCAGGTAAGATATAGTTCTTCAGCAATTAAGTATCTGTCTGTTCTGCTTCCAGCAACTCCACATCATTCTCCTGCAGCCCCGAATCTTAAGATGAATAGAAGTGTTGGATATTCTTACCCTGCCTTACCTCCAGGCTACCAACATACTGCTCCACCTGGAGCACCAGGAATGCATGCATCTGCTTTGCAATATCCAGATGGATCAAAACATTTCCACCAGGTGAAGACTGTCTGTTTTTTATCTCAGTACTACCTCTGGTGGGAGAGGTGTGTGTCAAGAAAAGTGATATTTGGTGTGTGTTGTACATCCCTAAGATGCTGCTTCTTTTGTTCCTTTTTTGGGCACCATTTGTTCAAGAGGACAGACATAGCCCAGAATTAATGCTTTTGCCTATGCTTTGGTAGCAGTCTGGAAAAGCTGTGTGCCAGCTCTTTGTGAAGTGTTCCACCCTCAAGTCTGTTCACGATGTTTCTTTTGTAACTTTCAGCTGCTTCTGGCATGTTTCTCTTCCCTGGCATTGTTATTGTTAGATGAAGTATTTGGGTTTTTTTCCCCTGAACTTTCAAAGTGAACTGACCAACACTTTGACCAGCTGAGCCTCTGTGTTTCAAAAGCTTTACAGCCAATTTGTGCTACTTTTTTCCTCTGTCACATGCATAAGTCAGGTTCATGTGACAACCAGTATTTCTAAATATATTGGTACAATGGCAGATAGTACGTGAGCAAAACAAACTGAAAGAGATATATATGTGCTTTTAAATGGACTGTAGATTTCATCCAAATAATTGGTGCTAATTTTTGAAATTTTATTTCTCTCTAGCCTGCCCTGGGCACTAATCACTTAACTGCATCAATGGGTGGCCTGAGTCTACAGCAGGAAGGGTTAAGACCTGTGAATCTTCTTCAAGAAAGAAATATTCTTCCTACCACCCTCTTGAAGGCTCCTGTCCCAAACTTGCATGAAGACATCCAGAAGTTCAACTGCAATCCTGAGTAAGATTATGCATTTGCTATAATTCATCAAAATAGAAGTATAAATTCCTACTTATAACTTCACAAAATATTTTCTTAGTTTTATGAGTAGAAAATATTGAAAATGGGCTTCACTGTGTTAAGATAAAGGCAGTAAGTAGGTTTAACTTTGAAGAGGGGAAAATCATCTGTGTAGAAATTATGAGGAAAAACTTGCTTACAAGGCAGCTATAGATAGGTACAGTACAAGAATTGTATTGCTGGTAGTGCGTATGGATGAGAAGATAGAAAATAGGAGTTAATTCAGTCCGGTGGGGTACACCAAAAAGATTGTGTCTGAAGAAACATGGGTGACCTCTGTACTGAAACTAACCATTTAAAACAGTGGAGTAAGTGAAATTTCAAACAAGAGGCTGGCAGTTGGTTAATCAATTATTCTCTCTGAGGAGACCAGAAACTCCTGCTTTGCAAATATTTTTATGGTAGATAAAGGAAATAACAGCGCCTTTGTGACGTTGTTCATGCAAACAAGCTGGACAGGATTTGCAAAACTGTCACACACATCTGCACTTTGTGGAAGCTGCTGAATGCTCAAGACTCAGAAAGTGATTGTACGGTTGTTTATAGTTACTAAGTTTTTAAAACCGCTTTTTAAACTTTGATGATTCTGATTTATTCAAAAATAACATTTAGTATATAAAGATTTGGTGCAACTTTGAATACTGTTAGGCTTAACTTCGAGTTGAGTGACTAAAAGGGCATTCAGTTCTGTGTAAAGAGCATTTCTATAAAATAAGAATTCAAAGTATGTACTGTGGGTCAAGCTCAGACAGAAACAAAATTATTTGACAGAGATGGAGAAGGTCCTTTATCTGGAAATGGAAATTCACAATCACCAGCTCTAGAAAAATATACTGTACTACTGAAATCATAATATATTTGAAAGCCTCTGAAAATAACCCTTTGTCCTCCATGTAGGTTGTTCCGCTGTACCCTGACTAACATTCCTCAAACTCAGGCCTTATTGAATAAAGCCAAACTTCCTTTGGGGCTCCTGCTTCATCCTTTCAAAGACTTATCGGTATGAGAAATATTCAAAACTTTACATGCTGAAATATCAACTATGCCTTTACTAGAGTCCAGACAATGGACAATGAATTACAAAACACAAGGGCAGGTATCTTGGCCCAGAAGAACTACCATAGTAACTGACATTTCCTTGTTCCAAACAGATCACTGTAATTTTTCTGAATTATTTCTCCCTACCATTTTTAAACCTTCAAGTCTCACTTCTTAATAAAAAAGAAACCCTCCCAAACCTCAAAAAACCAAAAGCTTAAAGGTAGCACAGAATTTGGACTGTGATAGAAGGTAACACATCTGAATTCCATGTTGCCACATATCAGTTGTAGTTATTCATTTCAAACCTCATACTAATTCTAAACTCAAGACTTGACAAAGCTGAAAGGGTTTGGATGTCATGAGATAGCCAGGAGACTTTGAATTTAGCAGTGTCTCTCTTAAACATTGTTATTTTTTTCTCAGTTTAATTAATTTTTCAAAGATGTGAGCTTTTTTTTACCTGCTTTTTGATCTGTATTGGGTGCAGGACTTGGTCTTAAACCATCAGTGTGAAATTAAAGAATTTAGAGGCTTGGAAAGGGAATTTACAGTCAAATATGTTAGAGCTCAGTTCCTACCTGTGGTATTAAGGAACTGCAGGGATGCTGTAAGGATGCAGAAGTGCTCCTTTCAACAAGGATGCTTTGACTCACTAGCCAGCACAGTGTAGGTGGTGGTGTTAGCACAGATGAACAGCTGCAGGGTGAGGATGCTTTAAGACAGGAAGCTTTTCTTTTCCAGCAATTGCCTGTGGTCACTTCCAGTATTATTGTGAGATGCCGCTCCTGCCGGACGTACATCAACCCCTTTGTGAGCTTCCTAGACCAAAGGAGGTGGAAGTGCAATTTGTGCTATAGAGTGAACGATGGTAAGTTTTCAATGTGCTTTAAAGTGTTGCAATTAACCTTTCCCACCTTGGCCTTTGAGACTGGAATGTTGTTGGGGGGTTGTTGTCAGTCATGCTGGGAGTGATGAGAAATGTCTCCCAGTGACAGTGGTGTCCCTGAAGAAACACAATGAGCCCAAGAGGTCCCCCAGGGTGCCCTTGCAGGTGACAAGTGAATTACACTGCCTAGTGTAGGTCTCCATGTGTTCCCAACAGCCACAGAAGAGTTGATATATTTGTTTTAAAATGCAGCACAGCTAATGCTAGTGTGAAATACTAATATATAAACTTATCTGCATAGTTCCTGAAGAATTCCTGTATAATCCTGTGACAAGAGTTTATGGAGAACCTCATAAAAGACCTGAAGTCCAGAATGCTACTATTGAGTTTATGGCTCCATCTGAATACATGGTAAGGCTTTATTTTCTTATTCTCTCCCTTTGTTTTATTTTCAGAGGGAAGTCAGAGAAAGCTTTGTTTCAGAGGATGCTTTCCAGTTCAATAGAACAGCTGTTGCCTTAAGGAATGTCTCTGAGAACTCACGGGGGGAACTTCAGAGAGTTCACTTCTAAACATTTATGATGTCAAAGTTGTTCTGTATTTAGAATATGTAGATATCTTGGGAAGAAAACTAGAATTCTGGTATTACCAAATAAGAGGCAAATACATTCAGAAATTTTAGGTATCACCTGCGTGCTGTTTTAACAGTTTAGACTTGCAATGGAATGAATAAACCCAATCTAACAAATGTTATTTGAAAATTAAAGGTAATCTTTTCTTTGCTCAGCTGCGGCCACCTCAGCCACCCGTGTACCTCTTTGTGTTCGATGTCACTCACAATGCAGTAGAGACAGGATACTTGAATACAGTCTGCCAGACCTTGTTAGACAATCTTGACTCGTAAGTACTTTTTTCTTAAAATTTCCAATTTTCGTTCCTCTTGTGATAGACCCCAACATGCCAGTGCTTTCTGTCTGGAAGAAGAAATTTCCTAGTGTGGGCCAGCAATGGCCAGTGTTGTGTTAAAATGTACCATAAAGCTGTAGTCTTTTTCCCATCACAGCTACACCAGTATGAAAGGTAATTTTGAGGCTTGATTTTCAGTCTGACTGTTTCCTATAAGCTTCACCAATCCCCAAAAGAATATAAGCATAATGTTTATGGTATCTTTTGAACTGTATTTTTTAAAAGCTGAAATTTAGGTAAGTATTTGCTGGAAAGAGTCGCACATCTAATAAACTCTTAAGAAACTGTTTGAACTTATATAAACACTACTTGGTATTTTGCAGTTTATTTCTTCCTTTTCTTCCACTTCTGAATACCCTCTTAAAAGGTTTTCATATACCTGCTAGGTGACACTACTATGAGCTCCTTTTTTGTTGTGGTTTCTGTTCTTTCCAAAATAACTTAGTGAAGCTCTTGCAGTCTAGCTGTTAAATTAACTGCTTGGTAACAACCACAGAGAGATACAGTGGATGTTAAAAAAAAAAAAAAGCCTGCAGAAATGAAATTTCATCTCGTTGAACACCATATGTCTCTTTTTCAGGCTTCCTGGGAACACTAGAACAAAAATAGGCTTCATAACATTTGACAGCACAATCCATTTCTACAGTCTTCAGGAAGGTCTCTCTCAGCCTCAGATGCTTATAGTTTCAGATATTGAAGGTATGCAGAAATAAATTTTGTGATCAGTGCCTATTAATGACTTCTAGTTATGACAGCCTTTAAAAATATCTATCTGGTGGGAGTTTCTAGATCACACCATTAGTCTCTCTAGTAATGGCTTTAGAAGTACCATATGTGTGAGTTTGTTTATGAAGACATCTCCCTGGTGTCTGAGCAATGCTGTGGCTGCTCATGACTTCAAACATGAAGACAGCCTTCCTAACTTCTAGTTTAATTTGTACAATTCTCTAGATTCCTCCTGAAATCCCAAATACTGATGCTGGATACATTTCTATAGATTTTCTGGTGGCTAGTACTTAGTGCTTGTCCTTCTGCCTTTTGGTTGAAGTCACGTTTCACTGGATGTTATTGGGCAGGGTAGAATGAACACTGGACATATTTGCTATGTGACTTTATTTAATAGTCTTGATTATCCTTCAGCCCTGTTGATGGCTACTCTAACATTGGATTCTAGCCACAGGAATACTTATAAGAAAAGAACAAATCCACATAATTATGTTTACATGAGTTAATACACCAGTACTGCGTATTTTTTCCAATAAATATGATGGTTGGCAAATAAAGTTGAGAAGTTTGATGTGTAATATTTTTTTCCCTTGCAGATGTATTTATACCAATGCCAGAAAACTTATTAGTAAATTTAAATGAAAATAAGGAGGTAAGGAGCAAGGACTTTCTTACATAATTAGTGACATTTACATAGTTGGGGATATGTTTGGTAATTTTTTGTTTAATTAATGCTCAGTAACACTTGCTGTTCAAATGCCAGGTTTGAGGCAAAACAAAGAGGTCTTTAATTTATGTCACTGTAAATTCTTGCCAACCTGAAACAGGACAGAACTTCAATTTTTCTAGGACTTTCTCTTTACTACCTTAATATTAGAAGTATTAATACTTGGTTATGTTCAGCAATCAGCTCTATATAAAGTAGAAAACCATGAAGACTCATGGGCCTAATACTGTTTTCTCACTTGTAGCTAATTCAAGATCTGTTGAAGACTTTGCCACAGATGTTTACCAAATCCCTGGAAACTCAGAGTGCTCTGGGGCCTGCGTTACAGGCTGCCTTTAAACTGATGTCCCCCACTGGAGGTAGAATCACTGTCTTCCAGACACAGCTCCCATCTGTGGGAATGGGAGCACTAAAGCCACGAGAGGAGCCAAACCAAAGAGCAACAGCCAAGGTTAGGAAAGCAAAAAGGCTGAGTGCTAACAGCCCTGTTCTGTGCATGGACGTGGTTCTGGGATTGCCTCTTCTGGGTTAACTCTGTGCTTGTCTTGCTCCTTTGTTAAAATAGCAGAAGAAAACAAAAGAAAAACCAAGCAATATAAACACAAATTAATTATCTGGGTTTTTTAAATAAGATACTTTTAATCCATGATGGAGAATTGATTCTTAGTGTCCCTGAAAACAGGCAATAAATATATGAATCAATTTGAATTTCCTTTGTATTTTGTAATACTCCACTATGTTAACAGGACATACATCTGACACCATCGACTGATTTCTACAAGAAGTTGGCCTTGGACTGCTCAGGGCAACAGGTTGCAGTGGATTTATTTCTTCTTAGTGGGCAGTATTCTGACTTGGCTTCTCTAGGTAAGTCATAATAAGCTGTTTTGGGGCACATAACTCTTGTATTTTGAGCAAGTGCATAGAATCTACATTAACATTTAGTAGATGAACCTCATTTGAATTAATCTTGTGTGTCAAGATGCAAACGCACCCTTACTGAGCAGTGACAGTGAATAGAATGTAATCTTTCAGTCCTGATTTAACCTACTTATATTCATGTCCTCAGTGAGTCAGGATTATTGTGCCACTGATATAAGTAGCTGAAGTACTTTCTTCATTTTTTGGCCATCAGTATAATTGTCTTAGAGCAAGTTTTATTAGCATTTTAATTATTTTTTTATCTATTTAACCACACTTGCCAGTGACAGCAATTTCAAGTCAATGGAAAATTATTTCACACCTGAACCTATTACATACTAGAAGATACAGTTGTGTTACATCTATGTCTCTGTAGGCAGGTCTGTAACTGTGTATCTGAGCGATTTGCAGGTGTGAACAATTTAATAACTTAAAAGACTGCAGCAGCAACTGTCTGCCCTCTCCAATGTATGCTGGTTTTATTTCAGGTTGTATATCAAGGTATTCTGCAGGTAGTGTCTATTACTACCAATCTTACCATCATAAACACAACCCTGTCCAGGTGGAGAAATTGCAAAAGGAACTGAAGCGATATTTAACTAGAAAAATTGGGTTTGAGGCTGTCATGAGGATAAGATGCACCAAAGGTTTGAATTCACCTTCTTAGATTTTTGGGAGGTGGAGAAGAGGGAAGTGGGTGTTTGCTGCTGTTTGGGAATGTTTTCATTGGTATTCTAGCTGTTTTGTAAGCTTAAATGTTTAGAAGGCAAAGACTAGAAAAGTAAAATTCAATACCAGGAATAAGACAGTTTTTTTAAGACTGTATTTGTGGTGTGTTTTCTGGCATCCAAGTTCCATTTTATAATATTCCAAACTAGAAATTTTGTTGGACTGCTGTTTCAGCAAGGGACTGTTTTTATAATCTAGATACTTTCTACTACTCTGTATTGATTTGCCTTGCTAATTCCCACTTTCTGCTAGGCTTTATGGATTTTTGGATCAGTTGTCAGTTTGTGGTATTTACGTTTTCTGAAGATAATGTATTTCATTGAGAGGGAACATTCCCATACAGAGTTACCTACATTGATGGCAGATCTGTATATGGTGCCTGTACTTCACAGCTGTAAAACCCAAACTGGTTCATTATTATCTTGTAGGTCTTTCCATTCATACTTTCCATGGCAACTTCTTCGTGCGATCTACAGACTTGTTGTCGTTACCCAATGTAAACCCAGATGCGGGATACGCTGTGCAGATGTCAGTGGAAGAGAGTCTTACTGACATGCAAGTTGTTTCTTTTCAGTCAGCTCTCCTGTACACCTCCAGCAAAGGTAAGGTTAGATTGATCCAACAGTGGCATTTGTAGTGTTGTTTCATAAAACAAGTATGGAGGCTACAGTTTTCTTTTCTTGCAGGTGAAAGACGAATTCGTGTCCACACGATGTGCTTGCCTGTTGTCACAACGCTGAGTGATGTGTACCTAGGGGCAGATGTGCAGGCCATCACAGGGCTCTTGGCCAATATGGGTGAGTGTGCTCACAGCTTTGTTGGATATGCGTGGATCATATCCTTAATGCAATAATCCTCTGGGAGGTGGCATTAGAAGAAAAGTTTCTCCCTTGTTCTAAGAGCGCTTTCTAAGTTGCAAACCTAAGAGTTTTGGTTTTAATGCTTGGCTTAGATGAAGGATCAGTAGAGCTGTGTATAATCACCTGGACTTAGGCTGAGTCTGGCGCATCATTGTGGACCCCCAGCTTTTTTCTGAAGCACTTGACTTCCCCTAGAATGTAGAAAAAGCTTAAGATGCATTGACATATATAATAAAATGAGAGAAGTTAATGTATGTGACTGCATTCCTGCCAAGGGAGGAAACCCCTCTTCTGTGAGCCCTGTACTCTGTTTCCAGCTGTGGGAGAAAAGGGAGGAAACCCCTACCAAGGAGGAAACCCCTCTTATGTGAGCCTTGTACTCTGTTTTCAGCCGTGGACCGCTCGGTGTCTGCCACGCTGAGCGACGCCCGGGACGCCCTGGTCAATGCAGTGATCGATTCTTTGGCTGCCTATCGCTCCTCCGTGCTGAGCATCCAACAGCCCGGGCTCACAGCTCCCCACTCACTGCGCCTCTTCCCGCTTTACATACTGGCACTCTTAAAACAGGTAAGAGGGGAAAGGAAGCCAGGCAAGAGGATGATTCTGTTTGGCAGGTCAACCTGAAATAAAAGGACAATTCTTTGATGGAGAATGATTTAGAGCAAAAGCAGGAATTTAGAAGTGTGTGTAAAACCAAAAGTATAAATGTTTTAAGCAATGGAAGAGCAAAATAATAAAGACACTGACTAGTGAAGAGATTGTGTCAGGGTACTGATAGTGTTTTCTCAGGAATCTTATTTTTGTGCGTTTCTGGAAATGTAGATCCACACAGCAGTTCAGTGTGGAGTAGAGGAGAACTGGGTGGGTGGCAGAGAGGAGTTGGCTGGCTGTTCTTGCAATAGGTTTAACACATTTCACAGTATTTGCTCAAGGCAAGTATTTTTTAATTGAGTTTCCCTGAACTGATACTAGAAGTCATTTAAGTGTTGGACGAACTGGTTTTCTGTTTCAAAGAGAAGTTTTGGATTCATGCTTCTTGATTAGGAATTAACCAACATGTTCATACTGAGCTTTTTCATGTGAAAGGCTTGATAAGCATTTGACCCAGTCAAGTGGGAAGAGTGAGCCCCACTTTGATTTATAGCTGGTTTTTTGGTCCCTACAAGCCAGGACTATCTCTTTCTTATAAATACAGACCTAAGATTCTGTACATTGAAGCCAATTGTAAACTGCTCCAATATTTATTCTTTTAAATTTCATCAGGTAGCATTTTTGAGGAGTATGTTAGACGTATTTCAGGGTGTTTTCATCTCTGCTGTAGTGCTCACCAGAAAGGATTGATGGGTGGTCGAGGTCGAGGTTAATTCTGAAAGCCAGAAATGGGAATAATGAGACTTGTATGATTTATATGTGAAACACTGAAGAGAACTATGGAGAAGTAAAATAGCAGCAGTAAAATGCCATGAGAAAACACTTAGGGCACATCTCTTAAGCTTAAGTAAGTTAGAAGTAAGCAGTAGGTGATGTGTGAAATTCAGCTTCTCTTGCTTTGTTTTAATGGTTAAACCAAATACCTGATTGTTTGCAGAAAGCATTTCAAGCTGGGACAAACACACGTTTGGATGAACGCATCTTTACCATGTGTCAGGTGAAAAACCAGCCCCTTGTTTACCTCATGCTCATGACACATCCCAGTCTGTACAGAGTTGATAACCTCACAGATGAGGTGAGTCTTTGCCTTGCTACATAATCTGTTTGAACCCAAAGGTTTGTGTGATGTGAAAGTAAATGTGTTAAAAATCTCCCACGTTTTCCATATTAAAGCTGCCCAGCTAAAACGTAATGTTCCATATTGTCCCACTTATTGCATTTATGATTTGTTATTTGGAACTGGATTGATGAATTCTGGAGAGAAGCTGTGCTTTGCTATGGGGAAGGTTTTTTTCTATCTTACTTCGCTTTTGCCTTGTGTCATTATCTTGTGCTTTAAATCACTTATACATAAAGACATCATAATGTGTTCTTTGTCTTTGTAGCTTCCTTTATTTTAAAATGTGAAGCAGTTTTGAGAACAGGGAATGTTTATGTAAAACCCTGAACAATTTTAGAAATCACATCTTTGACACATAACAAATTGGATATTCCAATTCTAGAACTAATTAACTGAGATGCATTTAATGAAATTCACCCTCTCTAAATAAAATATTGGTTTATTAGCAAATTACACACTTGAAGTATGACTTGAGCTAAACTGAGAAGAACAGTCCAGCTCCAGTATTCAGTGTAATAGATCCTACTCTTATTTAACATTTTGTTCTGGTTTTTTGCATCAAGATGTGAACCACTGTTTTTCTTCTTCCTTCTTTTAGGGGGCTCTTAACATAAATGACAGAACTATACCTCAGCCACCCCTTCTCCAGCTGTCAGTGGAGAAGCTGAGTAGGGATGGTGCTTATCTTATGGATGCTGGCTCTGTAAGTTGTGTGGTGGTGGGGATTTTAAAAAGTATCCAAATTTACTTGGAGTGTTCTTTTGAGAACCCAGAATATGTATGAGACTACTGAGATGTGTTTTGGGTTGGATTAATGTTGTTACTGGGTGTCTTTCAGGTGATGTTTCTGTGGATCGGGAAGAACTGTGGGCAGGGCTTTATCAGCCAAGTCCTTGGAGTTCCAAATTATGGCTCAATCCCACAGAATATGGTACGTGCTTGCTCTGCTGTACATCAGTCCTACAGTGCTGCCAGAATATTATTTGCATGAGAATTAAAATACCACTACTCAAATATCAGCCCTCTAGTGGTATAGATCCAGATTCAAGGGAAGAAATAATTTCTGTTACCTCTTGGAGTTTCTTCCCATGAAAACACAGTAGGAAGAGGCTGACAGTGATTGAGTTTCTCAGCCCTGTGGGAGCAGACTAAGAACCCTTGCAAACAGTGAGCACAGTGGGTTAGTGGGAAATCCTTTCGTTTGTGCAACAAAACAGGAATCAATCACAGCTCAGTCACCACCATTCTGACAGCTAATTGCTGATAGCAGTTTTGTGCTCTTGACTGTTTCAAGCCCTTTCAAAGAAGACAAGACTGAAACCGTACATCACAAAATGTATCTGTCTGGGTTTTCTTTATATCTAATGAGTTGGGCTAGTTTAAGGGTTCCTTTTACAGTTTTTCTGAAAAATTCCCTGTTGGTATCAATGAAACCTTTTGCCTTTTAGACACATCTCCCAGAAATTGAAACTGCAGAATCCATCAGAACACGAGCTTTCATTTCTTGGCTGAGAGAACAGAGACCTTTCTTTCCTATACTATATATAATAAAGTAAGTGGTTTTTCAGTCTTTTTTGCTTCTTCAGCAACCTGTTAACAATACATACTTGGATATCATATACTGAACTTTCTTAATGGAATTCTTAAGGATGGTGTGTGCTGTGCCTGACAGATTTGACTACAGATATGACTTAGGAGTTGTCTCTAATTAGAATTTCAAAAGACTGAAAAAGACTAAATGTCACAGGAGAATCTTTAGTTAATGTCAGATAAATGAAGTAAATGCTGGTAAGGGCACTTATTAGGATTAATCACTACTAAGGGCTATTTGAGATCCTCTTTTCATGTCCTTAAGCTCTTGAAATATCTTGCTACTTGACCTGTAACTTTATTAATGCACAGTAGCCCTTGGCAAATGTTTATTTCACTCAAACATTTAAATTTTTGTTTTTAAGGGATGAGAGTCCATTGAAATCAAGTTTTCTGCAAAATATGATTGAAGACAGAACAGAATCAGCCTTATCATACTATGAATTCCTCCTTCATATACAGCAGCAAGTGAATAAATGAAACACTAGCCTTTGGCTCACTCCTGTAAGGAAAGTTTTTGCAGTAAAGAATGATTGTGCTTGTAATATCTTCATTAAATCTGTGGCCTGAGGCAGTTGATGAGAAGTTCTCACTGTGATTTCAACGAACTAAAGCAAATAAAGGACCACATCTGAGAATCAAATGTGCAACTACGTAATATTGTACCTTAAAAAAAATCAAACTGTTGGAACTGGTTGAGCACCTTTAATTTGCTGCAAATCGTGTTTTTACTGTAAGTAGTTGCAGCATGAAGTACATTTACAAAGGCAATACTGAAAAGGTGAAATACATTTTGTAAAATAAAGAGTTCTTTGTTGTTCAAAATGTATATTTCTGTAACTTTTTGCTTTTTTTTTTTTTTTTTGCTGCTAGATATAAAACCTCACAATACTGATCATGATTTGCAGGGAAATTCTTTCAAAGTGCATCCAGTGATTACAGACAGAGCATCTCAATGTTCAACTTAATGCTTAAAGTAGCAATGAAAGAAGTGTTCATTGTGAAATGAACAAATGCCTATGAAGTGTAGAATCCAGTGCTTGGATTGGATTATGGCTAATAGGACTAAAGGTAAGCTTAACCTGGATAAGGTGGCTGAATTTGTTGAAGCTTTTAATAAGTCAGTATGCTAATTTTAAAACCGGTGGGGAAGAGTGGGCCCTCCATGAGACAGGTTTTAAAAAGTCATTGACTGACCTGGCAGCAAAAGTAGACTTAGGTAGATGGTAAGCTTGCTTTTCTTCAGTAAAAAGAATAGTTTTAATTTCAATTTGTGAATGGTGTAGGAGGGGAAGGGCAAGGAAGGTTATCTCAGATTTTGTTTGGTTTATGTTCAGTAGACTTTTGGCTCTTGTTTGCATTTAAGGGAATGTTGGGCCCCTCAGATCTGGTGTGTTTAAGAAGCAAGTTTGTTGGCAGCACTTCAGACCAAATATTGGTCTGCAACATTGAATATTCTGACATTAAAATTGGAAATTATTTTTCCAAGAACAAAATTATTATATTGCATTTGGAGATTTGTATATGGTTGCAGGTATGCCTGAAGTTTTCAAAAAATGTTTTTTTGCTGCAGCTGTGTAATCAGCCCAGGTCCAAGGCCAGTGTGCACCAAATAAAAGCTCTAAATATGCTCTCAGATCCTGCCAGAGATACAGATTGAAGCTGACATCAGACTTGAAGTGAAAATTTATATACAAAAAATATTTAAATCATTTTATAGAAGGGTATTGATAATTCTTCTGTTTTGAAGATTAAGCTGTTATTGATAGCTATCAATGTAAAGAGTATTTAAGTTACTGTGTCCCAGTGCCCATGGAAGTGTTGCATATGGAAAAATCTTGGTTTGCTTTTTTATTTAATAGTGGTAAACTTAAAGGTCTTGCAAAACCTGCTTTCTGGGGCAAGTAATTTGAAGTGGTAAAACACTTCTGAGTGGTCAAATGTACCGTGCTTAGGACATTTGGAGATACAAATGTCAGTAGGGTCAACATTTGGGTAAACATTTGCTCCCATTTCAGGCTGTAGCTGCACGTGATTGACAGGAGTTGCCTTACTTTAGGGGGGGAGTTCCTTGGGAGAACTTTTTCTTATTGCTTGAGCACAATGAGCTAAAGTTCAGAACAATGGCTGAAACAGCATGAAAATATTATTATAAAACCAATTTAAGCTTCCCTGTCTGCTGCCTCTGTAGCAAACAGGAATATATTTACTTGAACTGCTTTTCAGAGAATTGCACAGTTCCTAGTCATAATGAAGAGGTTTAAGTTTAGACAGTCTGATTTTTTTTTCCAGGAAGGGGAAAAGGTGTCTCTACATTTAAATCATAAGTGGAACCTCTGCACTTGCATAGGTTCTGCCCTAAACTATGTGGTTTGAGTCAGTTATCACTCAGATGTTGAATTGAAAACCATCCTTACATCAAATAGCCCACCCAAAGTCTGTATCTTACTATGACTATTTTGCTACTATATCCCTTTTTTAAAGAAACATAAATACTAGAGATGGCCTCGTTGCTTTATGTACACCAGACTAATGGCTGAAGATATCAGTCTTTGTGGCAGTTAACAAGTTTGAATTTCAATCCCTAAGTGTTACAGAGCAAAACATGAAAAATGAGTCAGATGAACCCTCTCGGAGTTCTCTTCACTTTGGAAGAAATTCTGTATTGAACTTTGTCAGTTTATTCCCTCACAGTGGGGAAGGCCTGCTGGTTCACTCATGCTGCTGTAAGGCAATACAGGAAACGTGAACACACACTACCTGTGATTTCTCATTTTTACATACAATTGAAAAATGAGGACATTGAAGATGGACTGCAAAAGTAGGCAAGGGTGGGTCTGGTACTTAGATCTCAGCACAACAACTCTACCACTGTAAATGTGTGGTAGAGGTGTGTCTATTTTTGTAGTCGAACACTTTTTTTTAAACTATTTCTGTATTTGACACATTAGTGTTCAGCCAACATTGTTACCATCCATTTTACTTTGCTTTCATTATTGTTTTTAATTTAATATATTTGAGTCTAAGTCCGCATAGACTGTGTTGCAATAACTAGAATGATTCACTTTTATTTAGAATTAATTTCTTAACAGAATTTAATCAAAGATGCAGAATGGCTGTTAAGTTAAGGGACCATTAAATGTGATTTTAAGGTTCTGTTTACTATTATGGATGTAATCCTTATAGTAAATTTAATTTTGTAAAGTAGTGTATAATATTGTAATATTAAATCTTTGTTCTCTGAACTCAAACATTTGATCTTCAGTATGAAGTTACAAATCTTCCCCCTTCTGAATTTGAGACAGGATTTACTTGTCCTCCTTTTTACAGTTTGTAATTTTCACTGTTTTATTTCTGTAAAAAGTCATTTGTAACACATGCAAATGCTTATTTTATCTGTGCTAATTTATCAGATTTGGCTACTCAATAAAATTAATTGGAAGAACTCATGCAAGTCCATCACTCCTTTCTTATAAATAAAAATAGAAAAATGCATTTAATCAATTGAGATAAATGCCATGTTTGTCACAGGAGCCAGCTGACAGTGATGGTTGGAATTTAACCTTCAGCAGCATTCCAAGATGGTGATCAATTTTATTTTAGGTAATCCTGTATATTCATTTAACATCCCATTCTTTCAGCAGCTTTTTTGTAAAAGCCATTCCACCTTAACCCTTGCAAATTTTTTTGAGATGTTGTCACTGCTGCTTCTGGCCCATCATAGATGAGTTAATGCATGAGCTTGGTAGTCTGACCTCTATACTTAACTGGTCTTGAATACAGAATTCTCTTATTCAATAGAGTAGAAATATAAATGGTACTTGTCAGCTCTGGGTTTTTTGCCAATACATGTAACACTGTCCTGCTGCTGCTGCTGAACCCCGCTACTCGGGCTGTGGCTCGGGGCTCAGCCGGCCCCTGTGCTGGCACTGGGTTTTGGAATCCCAGGCACGGGATCTGGAGGCGAGTCCTGTTCCTGATGGAAGTGCTGAGTTAGGGAGTGAGGTTGTTCGGTGCCAGGGCCGTCCGAGGCAATGAGTGTGAAGAGCTGATGGGAACTCTGGTTTGGCTGTGCTTCGCCACGGGGCTGTTCAGGTAAGGGAAGAGTAACGTGGCAGTTTTACCACCTGGCACACAAGGAGAGGTGTAACGGACTTTTAGTGTCCACAAAGATGAATATTATGCCAGCTGTATCTTATTGGAAAGAAGCGAACACGCTCCCTGTTCTGGAGTGGCAGGAGCTCTAGCGTGTCCTCAGTGCGCACCGTCAGTCCCGCAGCAGTGCAGCCGCGTGTGTGCAGCGGGGACAGCCCCCGCCATGGCCCGGGGGGTGTCACCGTCCCCCGCGGGGTGTCACTGTACCCCGGGGGGTGTCACTGTCCCCCAGCTCCCCTCAGCGCCGCCACCGCCCCTCGCGCCCCGACGTCACTTCCGAGGCCGGGGCGGCCATCTTGAGTGCGGGCGCCGCGCCGTCAGAGCGGGGGCGCGCGGAACGCTCTCCCGGCGCGCCCCGCCCTTCTCCTGCCCTTTCGCAAAATGGCGGCGCCCGCTTCAGCGGCTAGTGGCGGGCGGGGCCAGCGCCTGCGCGCCGGGCGGGGCGGGCCGCGGTGCCGGGGATGGCGGACGGCGGAGCCGGAGCGGGAGCGGAGCTCGCGCCCCCGGGGCCCCCCGCGGGGCTCTCGGCGTCCCAGCGCCGCGCCGAGCTGCGCCGCAGGAAGCTGCTCATGAACTCGGAGGAGCGGATCAACCGCATCATGGGCTTCCACCGGCCCGCGGCGGGCAAGGGTGAGCCCCGTGGCGGGTGCGGCGGGGCTGTGTGAGGGCTCCGGGGCTGCGGAGACGCCTCGGCCTCTCTGGCCGTGGCCGCTGCCCGCGGTCCCCTGTTGAGCCGGAGCGGGGGGTTCCCCGCAGGGACAGGGCCGGCTGGCTCCCGGTCCCTCAGACCGCCGTCCTCCGCAGGGATGCTTCGAGCAGCACGACCTGCCCTGCTCTGCCAGCGACCCGCCCAACAAATCCCTGCAGCGGCAGAAGGTCGGGACTTGGGCCCGGCACTGTCCCCAGACAGCGGGCAGATAAGCTGTCATTTCACTGCAAGTAGTTTTTTTTAGTTGAAGAACGGATGAGCCTCCCCCATGTTTTGTCAGTAACTGCTGGCTTTCATAACTGACTTTTTATAGCAAACTTATCTCACGTTTGGATAGTGACATAGATGTTTGTGGTTGGCATGCAGAATTTTCTTGCAGAACCATATCGTAGGTAGGTCAGTTATATTTCTGTACATGCTTCAAGCAGGCTGTTTTTTCAGGAAAGAGTTCTCAGATTTTGGTTTACAAGGATGCCCATGAGCTATGAATCAGCCTGACTTAACACTGGAAAGTACTTCTGAAGTGTTAGTTCATGCTCTCTGGTAGGACCAGACCCTTTCTTGATTTGGCTTGTGTTCTCAGCCATCACCTCCCTCACTGTAAGATGGGTGTCCAGGTTTGATACAGAACAGGTTAACACTGCCCTGCCTCTGACGGTAGACAGCAAGCCAAAGTGAACTTCTGTTGTCTGCTTATTTGTCAGGTGTTAATGCTCTTCTGGTTGATTCACTTTCTGCAAATCTTTGTCTTTTTTAATGTTGCTCCATGTGTTTGGATCTTTCAGCTTGTGCATGCAGTGCTGTTGCTTAAGGAAGTTCAGTGTTTTCATTTCTCCATTGCTGACTGACAGCTTCAGCTTCTGACCTGCGTTGCACAGCTTTCTGTCTTGTGTCTGCTCCATGAAGAGTGAGTGCCCTCTTTAATCATAAATCTGTCTTTTCACTTGGGAAGCAGAGACCCAGGATCCTGATCCAGTATAGCTGAAGCGTTGTTCCACGTACCTGGCATGCATAACTCTGTGTTTTTATTTCTCTTCATTAGATGATGAAAGTCACACAGAATCAAAGCTTCAGCACGAGCAAGATAAATCAAACTCCCTTCCCATTCCTTCAGTTTCCAAGCGGATTGTGCTTGGTGATTCTGTGCATAATGTGACAGGCTCCAGTGACCACGCAGGCGGCATGGCAGAGCTCAGAGGGGACAAGGACTTGTTTGGTAAAGCCCCAGAGGTGGTCACCGAGGGGACAGAGCTCCGTCACCGTCACAGGGGAGAGCTGCCCTCCGAGGCTGCGCCGCGGCCACCGAGACACGGCTTGGAGCAGTACCTGTCCAGATTTGATGAGGCTCTGAAGCTGAGGAACCAGCTGATGAGTGAGAAGTCAAGCCAGGAGAACGGGAATGCGGCGGAGGAGTTTGACTCTTTCCGCATTTTCAGATTGGTGGGGTGTGCTCTGCTTGCCATCGCAGTCAGGGCTTTTGTGTGCAAGTACCTGGTGAGTGCAGGGACACAGTCCTGCTGGGGTTTGCTGCTTAGTGCAAATTGCTGGGAAACACCTGGGGCTGAAGTCTATCGGTAATGACCAAGTTGGAAACTTCAGGCGCTCTTTACACTTCCAACAATTGTATAAAACCTAAAAAAATTGCTGAATTCTCTGAAATTAATCTGCTACCAACACAGACACTCTGTAACCACTGAGAGTAGCACGTTTGGTCTGTTGTTTTTCAGGAGCAGATGCAATAGAATCATTGTTGCAGCTTAAGTCCCCTGCAAGTTTATTCCCATTTTTTGAGTCGAGTCAGCTGCTTCTCTAGTTTGGGGTCTACAAAAGAGTATTAGAGTAAGAATACAGTTCCCATCCGTGCCAGTGTCCAAGGCCAGGTTGAATGGAGCCTAATCAACATGGTCTAGTGGAAGGTATCCCTGCCCATGGAAGGGGTTTGGAATGAGATGGCTTTTAAGGTCATTTTCAACCCAAACCATTCTGTGATTCTAAGAATAATAGTTGTCCCAAGATAAGTAGATTCTACTCATTTATCAGCCTGGGAAAACTAGTTCCTCATTATTCCCAGTGCCTGCCAGAACAGCACAGAGGTGTGAGCCAGGTACAGCCTACCATCTCCTGGATCCCTGGGCTCAGTTTTACACACTGGGCCCAGTTTTACACTCTGCTGTTCTCTTCTGCCATTTCAGTTTTTTAGGCTCAAAGGGCAGAACCTTATTTTTGACATGTAACTTGTTTACTTAGGTTTGTAGTATTCAAGAATGATGTTGCTGTGTTCCACAAATTAATTTTTACCTACTAATTTTCTTTTATGACTTAGGAAGCATTAAATCTGTGTGTTTCTTAGCTATTCTGATCAAGTTAATTTTTCTATATTCTTTTCTGTTCCTTCAGTCAATATTTGCACCATTTCTTACTCTACAACTTGCTTACATGGGACTGTCCAAGTACTTTCCAAAGGTAACATTTTTTTTCAGAATTAGAGTAATTCGAAGTGTTTTCAGTTTAAACTTGTGTTTAGATTGTATTGTTTTAGGACCAATGCATGTGAAGTATTCCTCCCTTGTTTTAAACTGTAGAGTTGAATGACCAATGCTGATAGTTTATACTAGTTTTTAATCTTTCCAGATTTAGTCCAGATCTTCTTTAAAGTTGCAGTGAAAGCATGAACTAATAGCTTGTTTAGCTGTAGCCTAATTAAAAGCATCTGACCAGGAAATCCAGGTAGTTCTTTCATGTCTTCAGGAAACTTGCTTTTCTTCTAGACCATGCTCTTCTCTGGTTATTACTTACTTTGCTAAGCAGCTGTTCTGCGTGTAATATCTGGATGAAATTTGGGAGAATGTTTGCTAAAAAATGAGGCAGAACATTAGGTTTTAAGGGCTCTGCATTCCACTGCTGGTATTGGTTTGAATGGCAGCTTAAAATGAGGCATTTATTTGTGTGTGAAACTTGCTGCTTATTAGCAAGATTTGCTATATCATTTGCTTTGTATATTTACAACAGGTAATTGAGCTGAAGCATTTGTTAGGTTGATGATTTTGTCAGGTTTGCGGTGCAGAGTGGGATTGAATGACATTCAATCCATAGTTAAAAGGGAAAATTTGCATTTTAAAAGGAATAATAGATTACTTGTAGACAATCAGAATTAATCAGCAGCTGTTTTGTAGTTAAGTATATCATAATAGTCATTCTAAGATGATGTTTCACAACACAAAGCAGTAGAATTAGCCTGAGATTTGCACCAGCTCATCTGCTACATATTCTTGATCTTGTTTCTGGTGTACTTAAAATCAGCTCTTCAGTTTCAGAATTCAAAGAAGTGATTCCTTTCCACAAGTTGCTTTTACTGCAGTTAAACCTGGGTGAGGTCAATCCCTTTGTTATCCTTCATCTTTTTCTCATGATACACAGAAATACTCTTGAAAGCTTAATTTAAATTGGATTAAATTAAAATATCCAACAAGTATAATGACAGTATTAGAATTTTCAGCCACTGCCACCTTTTCCTGCCTGTCAGACTTGCATCCTTGGGATTCCACATCTTAAGGATGGAACAGCTTTCAAAAGGTTTTGGAGCATTTCTGAGTTCAGAGGATAAAACTGCCAAATTAAGTTGTTCTAAAACAGAAACAGTTGGTTTTCACTTCTAAATAATTTTTCTGTTAGAAAACTTAACATTTATTTATGGGATTTTGAGCAACCTGGTCTAGTGGAAGGTGTCTCTGCCCATAGCAGGGGTTTGGAATGAGATGAGCTTTAAGGTCCCTTCCAACTCAAACCATTCTGGGATTCTGTTTTTTTGCCAAATAGTCTGATGAGATGAATCCAGTTCTGCCAGTGGAGATGCCAGGCTTGGCTTCTTGCACCAAGATTTCCCTTGTCTGGGAATGTTCCCACTCACACGGGAGCAGCTGCCCAGCCTCACATCCCAGCCTGCTGAGAGCAGTAGTGTGAAGGAGGCAGAATATACAGGAGGAATTTTATCTGCTGTTCACCAGCCTCTCACTCGGCTCTGGTGGATCCATCCCAGCAGGAATCTGTGTCCAGGATAAGTGCTGTGAATCCTGGAGCGTGTCTGGAGAGAATCAGTCCAAACCTGCTACTCCTACCAATGAATTTGGAATGTGTGAAATTGGCACAACATGGGTGACATGTAAAGCAGAATTGGATTAGAGGAACTAACCTGATACTGGTTTTTCTTTCCCTTTTAGTGTGAGAAGAAGGTGAAAACGACAGTACTAACTGCTGCTCTCCTCCTGTCTGGAATCCCTGCAGAAGTGATCAGTCGCTCCATGGACACCTACAGCAAAATGGGAGATGTTTTCACAGACCTTTGTGTCTATTTCTTTACTTTTATCTTTTGCCATGAACTTACTTTGGTTTTTGGCTCTGAAGTACCATGATGGCTGTAGAATTCCACACAGTAGCTACACTAAAGCTTTCTGAACTGTGTTCCTTTAACATCTAAAGGAACAGGCAGATCTAAACCTTAATTAAAATGCTTACCTGTTGGAATGCTTGAGAGGAGCCTTAACTCCAGTCATTTTGGGAAAGGCAGAGCAGGGTCCCAGACTGCCAGTTGTGTTGGTTCAGTTTATTTAAATACTGTGTCTGCCTATTACCAATGTGAAGGCTAGGATGCAAGTGTCAGTGGATGATTTATTTGCTTTAGTTAGATGATGCCCTTCTCAGCCTCCTTCATAAACATTTACAAAGCTGCCTTCGTTCTTTTCAATGAGAACGAGTTCCCTTCAGCAGAACCATATATATGTGTATATCCTGTATGACTATAGCTAACAAGACCTGCTCATTTTGTGGTGTTCCCATTTTTTAAAGAAAGCTCTAAAGAAAAGAAATCCCTGTATTCTCTCCAGATATTCAAGTTCAGAATGTTGAACCAAGTAGCTGCTTCTGGAGAGTGTTGGTGAAACTTGCCACTTTGTTGTCCTGATCCTTGCCTTGCTATACATTACTTGTTGTGATTGTAATTAATTTAATTTGATGATTATTGTGGAAAAGAGCTAAGCAAACCAACAAGAAAGTCCTGGTGCTTACAAAGGTCATTAATCAAAAAGTAAGAAGAAACAAAACTAATCTCATCTGTTTATGAGTTTCTAGCAACCTAATCCTAGTGCAGCTCACACCTGTGATTTCTGATACCTTTTTTTTATATTAACAATTTTGCTCATGAGGGAGAAGTTGTATATATTGGCACCCAACCTGCAGTATCAAATCTTTGCTCTAATGTTTGTAAAACTTACAAGGGAAACTGTTTGGTTTTCAATCTCTTATGAATTTTGCACGGTGAGAGGGAGGAAGTGTCATTCCAAGTAGTCAATTTAAATGCTGATAATCTCTGAAAATCTTCATTGAAGCTAAGTTTGGTAGTTTTCAGCTTGCAGTTTTCTGTTTAAAATCTGGACTTTCGGGTAATGTAGGCCCATGCCTATTTTTAGCATGGTAAACCATGTATTAAACTTGGTATTTGCCTGCAGAGGTTTTTTTAGGGAGCAGATGTGTTTGATTGTACCTCTCTAAAGTAAATGGCCCAGCTTTTAGCTGATTATTCTCTGTTAAAGCTTCCTCCTGTAATTTTAGTGATGCATTTCTGACTCTTAAATTAGATACATGTTTGTGGCCTGAATACAAGAACCTTATGTTTTGATTTGACCATTTTCATGGTTTTTTTTTCACTGGTTATATTACAGTGAGTATTATATTACAGGTGTACAGGGCTGGGCTGCAGAAAATTCTGACTTAGGTCTATTTGCACAGATATTGATTCAGCAGCTTTAAATTTATTTATATTAGATAGTAATTTCAGCAAATTGAAATTACAGTCATTTAAATTACGGTTGAGATATGTAAATAATGAGTTTGTTCAAAAGTTACTTGTTCTGATTCTCTATTTATATGCCCAAACGTAATACAAATAAATTGGAAGAATCCCTATACCAGTACCTGCAAAAAGCAATGAATTTTTAATCCTCACCATAAATACTTTAACACTAATCAGGTAAATACTCTTGCATGGGCAGAGCACCAGGAGGGGCTTGTACTTAATCAAGAAATCTCGATGAAGAAATGGCGATCAAGAAACGACCTTTGACCAAGAAACCAATCTCTTTTATTCCGTTTTTACCTTACTTCTCTTGGTGTTCATAATTCTATGTAATGTTTCTTGCCAGACCGATTGTTTTCTATTAAAAGCCGATTTGTTACCCGCTTCCGTGGCGCTGTGTGCCGAGCCGGGCTCGGTTCCCGTCCCCCCGCTCGTGTGCCGGGCCGGGCTCCGTTCCCGTTCCCGCTCGTGTGCCGGGCCGGGCCGGGCCGGGCTCGGTTCCCGTTCCCGTTCCCGCTCGTGTGCCGGGCCGGGCCGGGCTCGGTTCCCGTCCCCCCGCTCGTGTGCCGGGGCAGACCCGGTTTCCGTCCCCCGCTCGTGTGCCGGGCCGGGCCGGGCCGGGCTCCGTTCCCGTCCCCGGCTCGGGTGCGGGGCCGGGCCGGGCCGGGCTCCGTTCCCGTCCACGGCTCGGGTGCGGGGCCGGGCCGGGCCGCGCCGGACTCCGTTCCCGTCCACGGCTCGGGTGCGGGGCAGGGCCGGGCCGGGCCGCGCCGGACTCCATTCCCGTCCCCGGCTCGGGTGCCGGGCCGGGCCCAGCTCCCGTCCCCACGCTCGGGGGCCGGGGCGGGGCCGCGCCCTCTGCCCGGCGGAAGGGGCGGCGTTCCCGCGGGCTCTCGGAATGGCCGCCGCCGTGTAGCGGGAGCGCCGCCGCCATGGGCCGCGAGTCCAGGTGAGGCAGCGGCGCCAGGGGATCGCGGTTCGGGGGTCGCGGCTCGCTCGGGACTGCGGCGCGCTCGGGGCTGGCGGCGCGGTGCGGCGGCCGTGAGGGGGACAAAGGGTGGCGCGGGCTTTCCCGATGCGCTGGGGCCGCCGCGGCAGGGCCCGGGCCTGGGACCGGCCCTGAGGGCAGCGCTGGGGACTCGGGGCTCCGGGCCGGGGCCGAAGGTCCCAACGCGACCTGGGTCCGAGCTGCCGGGGCGCACCGGCCCCGCGGCTCCCGGAGCCCCTCCGGCCTTCGCGGGCTTTTTCCAAAAGGCCATAATTAGCCACGTAGTGGGTGGGGGGGAGGTTTAACCTGGTTTAGGGGTTTTTGCTTGTGCGTTTTGTATTTATACAGAATCACGAACCTTTTGCCCTCTCGCAGCTGATGTAAGGACCTGGTCAGTGTTGTACCCAGCTCAGCAGTAACGTGCCCCCGTGCTGCGTGTCTCGGGCCGAGCCTGTGCTCCAGATGATACGGAGCTGCTCGCACCTATCAGGCTTTAAACCGCTTCCATAATTTGCAAGTGCTGTCGGGCATATACCTCTGCATCCTAGTTTAATCAGATTTTAGTACTAAAGCTGACACGACAGTCCCCACATGCAGTTTTACTACTGTAACCGCTCCCAGGTCCAGAACGGAGATTTACATCGAGAGAGGCAGATTACTTTAAATTTTAACAACTACCTTAGACTCAAATTGGTGATCTAGTGCAGAGCTGGGCACTCCCACAGATCTATCTAAACGAGCTCTAAATGAGCTGGGGCAACAGTGGGCGGTACAGGACACCTTTAGAGCCTCCTGAAGTGAAAGCCAAGCTCTGGCACTCCAGCCAGCAGGACTCCCTTGTTGTCACAGTGTAGCTTGTCTGCAGAAAATGACAAGGTTTTTCTGCTTGGACTAAAAATAATGTTAGAAGTGGGTTTAAACTTGTATTAATTTTCTATTTTAACGTACAAAAAGTTTTAAAAGTGAAGAAATGGTAAGAGGATGAGAGCAAATGGTGGGTGGAGATGGGTGGGGGCTACATGTGCTGGGGTTGGTGTGAAGAACTGTTCCTCACACTGGAGCTTCTGCAGCCTGAAATAATCTTTTTGGCTTTGTTGCACAATGTAGAGGAAAAAAATTTAAAAACAAAATTTATTCTCTAAAAGTAAAAGATTAGAAAGAGAGAAAATATAGAGCAGATCACATGGCATTTTGTGATGGAGATGGGAAAGAAATTAAAAATCTCAGTGCTGATGGACTGCTGATAGGCTGGATGTGGGTATATGCTACTGTACTAACTCCAAATGTACATGGTATCTAAATATATCACATAACATAGACTAAACATAAACATACTGTTTTATTTGTGCTGAACTATTTTAATACTACTATGGAAGTGAAACAAAGAGTTGGGGGGCTTAAAGTCTTGCCTTCTCGGCTTCTTCCTGCTTCTCAAGCGTGACTACTGGGCTTGCTAGGAGAAAGGGTCTGTGGGTCCTGAGCCACAGCAGAGTGAACAAGGGAATTATTCTGGCATGGTGACCGAAAATCTGGAAGTGAAGGAAGAGGAAGCAGTCACAGTCAGGGTCCATCTGTGACTTGTACACTCAGCTGAAGAGTTTCCTAGAAAATTCCTAGCCCTGCTCTGCCCTGCAGTGTGGTTGGGATAAGAGCGTTAATGAGGGGAGGAAAGGAGACACCCATCTCCATCACATACCCCTCAAGCCTTGCTGACTTCTGACACTTTCTGTTGTGATGTTTGATATTACAGAATTTCTGTTGATGTCAGCGTGGTAAAGGCATTGACCACAGCTGTGTCACATCCTCAGGGGTTTATGTTTCTTTAATTCCAGTCTGACAGCTTTCCCACTGAGCAGGGGTATAGTTTGCCTACCTTACATGGGTAAACATGTATAAAAAGCAACAAAGAGCAATTTTGCTTGTTTGACAGATTTTGGGATAGCTTCAAAGAGCTGTCAGCTTTTTCTATATATAAAATGGACATCAGTGGGTTTTTGAAAAGGAAATGATTTGTGGTGTTCTGGTGTTCTCATGATGTGCTTACAGTGGTACTCTAAAACTAAAAATCATGGCCAAATAATCCTTCTACTTTCAGCATCATTAGGAGTATATGTATATTAATCAGTTTGGCAAGATGATTACAAAAGTTTAGACATTTAAAAAGTCCAAGAAATTCAGATAATTGTTTTTGCTTGCTTGACCACAGACAAGCACCCGTTAAGTGCAGTGGCTGTGGTGCTCACACTGTGCCCCGCAGGCATTATCGGAAGCGCTCTGCGTCCCGGGGGCGCTCCGGGAGCCGCTCCAGGAGCCGCTCTCCGTCGGACAAGAGGAAGCGCGAGGACCGGCGCTCCAGGAGCCGGGATCGGGACCGCAGGAGGGAGAGGTCGCGCAGCAGGGACAAAAGGAGGTCTCGCTCGCGGGACAGAAAGCGTCAAAGGTATGGCATCAGCTCCAGGCAAAGTATCTAAAAGTGCCTGTCCACTGAGTATTGGTGTTCTCCCACTCCAGTTAGTTACTTTGTCTATGATGGAGTTCACTATGTGTAAGGCTTGTTACTTATTAAATGCTTTCTGGCTTGCTGGTGCTGGAGTTCGTAAGTTCTTAGGAGTCTTGATGATTGGTGGGTTCCTTTTACAACCTGTTCCTCAACAGAAGACTAGAAGAAGTTATGCTGTGAGCATGTGCTAAGTAAAGACAATTGTGTTGCATGTCAGACGTTCAAGAAGTAGAGAAAGGGAACGGAGCCGAGAGAGGAGACGATCCCGGAGCCGGGAGAGGAGGCGCTCGAGGAGCAGGAGTAGAGGGAGACGGTCTCGATCCTCCAGCCCAAGCAAGAACAGGAAAATAGAAAACAGGTATGCTTGTGTTCTTGGCTTTAGAAACGTGTAAAAGCTTACTGCATGTCATTTTATTTTAAATATATCTTGATAGGGTTTGCAGATATAATTGCAAACAGCATGTAATCAGACTGTAAAATGAGTGCGAAGTCCATAAATGGTAACAACAGTCTCTATGCAGAATAAGCATTCGAGAAATCATGACAAGCTGGAATCACAAAGGTTCTGGGATTAAGTGTAGGTTTTGTATTAGAATAGCCCAAAGAAAAAAGATTAATGAGATTTAATTAGCTAAAGTGAATTTTATATTTATTGTCATAAGTTAGCACAAATTAGGTTTAGACGCATTCTTTTCTTTTAAATTGGAAGCAAGTAAGGATAATAAAACCTGTGGTAAATGGGTTATATATTCAGTGCAAGTTTGCCTGTTACATTTGCATTACATGAGTAGTTTTTCCCAGGGAGAAGTGTTTTTCTCTATCAGCCAGGACCGTGTGTTTAGGGGGATGCCCACATTTCCATGGCAAGATGGTAGATCACTTTACCTTTCTCTAGAAATTCCACAAATAGGAACTTTTTTCTATCTCTTTTCTAAATGCTGACTTCAAGGAGGTGTAAAATAAAGTGCAGAACAACTGCAGTGTCTGTTGTAAGAGCTCTGAAAATGAAGTCTGTAAAGACATGAGAAAAGCACGTGAATCAGTGGATTGCAAGAGTCTACATTTCTGGTAGCTAGAGGAAATAATTCCATGACATGGAAAGATTGTCTAGGAAGCAGTGTGTTTTGTGAGGTGCTTGAAAACATAACAGGGTGATTATAGTTCTGTCTCTGTTCAGCATATGGGTATCCTCTCCCTGAGAAAAGCTGTAATGTTCTAAGAAACCTTTGATCTTACCTTTCAGATCAAGATCTAAAGAAAAGACAGAAGGTGTGGAAGTTTCCAAAGAAAAGAAAAAAGATAAAGACGACAAAGAAGAAGAGAAGGATAAAGATGCTACCACAAATGCTGTGGCCACTGAGGTATAGACTTTTAACACTTGTAAATTGAAAAGATAAAGAATTTAAACCAGGAAGTTTGTGGATGTCCAGTCTTCTACAGCATGCTCACTCAATGGTTGCATTTGTTTAAAGAATCATAGGCTAAAGCCAGTGGCCATTAATTTTCACTATTTGGTTGGTTTTTATCATAGAATTTTGATCAGAACAAACTAGAAGAAGAAATGAGAAAACGAAAAGAAAGAGTGGAGAAGTGGAGGGAAGAACAACGCAAGAAGGCAATGGAAAACATAGGAGAGCTAAAAAAAGAAATCGAAGAGATGAAACAGGGGAAAAAATGGAGTTTAGAAGATGATGATGGTATTTAACCTCTTTATATATAACAGAATACTTTTCTTCCTAGTAATATTTTTCTTAAAATATCTTGAAAGCATTTAATTACTCTTCAGAACGTGAACTGTAAAATACCAAAGCCTAAAGCTGGTCATGGTGTCAAATGGTTTAAGATACATTTTTGCTAAACGAACTGGAGAGATTTGTATGAGGAGGAATTATGCAGTAATAACACTGGGCTGTAATTATTTGGATAGACAATAGTTCAACATTTGTCGAAGTAAGGACTTCTGTCTGTCCCTGTCTTTTATCCTCATCTGTTTTTGCTCGTATTAGATGATGAAGAGGAAACTGCAGAAGGAGAAAAAGAAGGCAATGAGGTTGAAGATGAGGAGTTAGATCCTTTAGATGCTTATATGGAAGAAGTAAAAGAAGAGGTCAAGAAGTTCAATATGAGAAGCGTGAAAGGGGGAGGTGGGAGTGAAAAGGTAAAATCACCTGTTAAAAGATATCTTCTTTTTAAAAGACAAAGATAACTTTGTGTTTTAATAGCAAAATGGCTTGGGAAAAAATGGGAGAAAGTGCAAAAAAGCAACAAGTTAGATGCACTTAATACATGTTTGTTTTAACTTTCATTTCCTGGTGTTTTTATGAAACTGTTTTATCAAGCGTTATTCTGATAAAATTTTACTGAGGGAAGTGGGAAAAAAATGCTCAGCATAATACATCCAGAAGTACAAATATTCTGTATGTTTTTTACAGGATGGGTCTTGTTTTATACAATAGTGCATTAAATTTTTTTAACTGTTTTTATAGAAAACTGGACCAACTGTTACCAAGGTGGTAACCGTGGTGACAACCAAAAAGGCAGCTGCTGAGTCAGAAAAGAAGAAAGGGGAGCTCATGGAGAATGACCAAGATGCAATGGAGGTAATAGAAATGTTTTGTATTTCTCTTGTGAAAAGGCAAGGTGCCTCTTCGTGCTTCCTGTGGTTGTGTGTGGAGTTTGGCCCAAGAGCTGTGGAGGGTGTGGGTATTTTGCTGCTTGGGAGGCTGTGGATGGACAGCCTTGCTTGAGTCACAGACTCAGCTCCCTGCAGGTCCTGGAGCTCTGTGGCTGCAGTTCCAGTGTCAATGGTGTTCCTTCAAAGCTGAGGTGGGGACATCTCTCAGAGCTGTGATTGCAGTGCAAAACCAATCTGCTGGCTGGCTGCTTTTTCTTACTATTTTCCTCTTAGTGTTTCTTTTGTATGGCAGTGATATTTTCTGAATGACAGGACTGGTAGCTGGCATTGGTGAAGTTGTGAAAGTGATACAGAACATGGTGAGAGTTAAGGTTTGGGAGAAACATAAAAGAATTAGGGGAAGGAACAATTGGGACTCTTAAGAGCAGATCTTCAGTTTCATATCTAATACAGTAAGAAGTACCTGTTGCTTCTGAATAGTTTCTCTATAAAGGAAAAAAACCAGAACACCATCATAATTCCTTAATCCTAATGTACACAAAAATTGTGATCTCTACAGTATTCCTCAGAAGAAGAGGAAGTTGATCTTCAGACTGCCCTGACTGGCTATCAGACCAAGCAGAGAAAGCTGCTAGAACCAGTGGATCATGGAAAGATAGAATATGAACCTTTCAGGAAAAACTTCTATGTTGAAGTACCAGAACTAGCTAAAATGACTCAAGAAGGTAAAGACAAATACAACCACAACGCCTTGGGTACTGTTAAAGGAAAGAATGGTGGATTTCAGTGTGCTGAGGAACAGCAAATGCTTTTGGAGTATAAAAAGCATTTGGAGCAACTTGCTATAGAAAAGTGTTAAATCAGGTGCATCACTATTGTTGACAACTTACTATAATTGTATATGAAGCTTTGATTGGAAAATTAACCTGAGTCCTTTCAACCTGTGTTGATGTGTAACAAACTAAAAGCTGTTTTTCTAGTAGTGATAAAGTTAGTATTTCATGTTAAGGGACAAAGCAAGAATTTTTTGATCAAGGTAGTAGAGAAGTGTCAAGTTTGACTCTGTTGTAATATGAACTCTATTTCAGAGGTAAATGTGTACAGGCTGGAGCTTGAGGGAATTACAGTCAAGGGAAAAGGCTGTCCCAAACCAATAAAAACCTGGGTACAATGTGGTATTTCCATGAAGATTCTCACTGCCCTCAAAAAGTAAGCAAGTACTTTATGAACTGTATCATCCTTAATTTTGCTCACTGTGTTCTGTCCTATGTCCATGAGAAGGACGTTTTACTTTGTGGCACAATGCCACATGTCCATGTCGGTAAATGTTACATATACAGTCATCAGAGTGTTTATCATTCAGTGTTAAATTATTATTAACTATTTGCTGCCATTTGTGTCATGCTTTTGCTGCTCATTTTGATCTGTATTTTTTGAATGGCACTGATATGTAAGTATGAATATGCTAAAAAATTTTAGCATGACTTCATGATTCATATCTGTCAAATTCTATTTTCTTCTTAAAAAATTTTTTTTTTTCCTTCTTTTAAGACATGGCTATGAAAAGCCCACTCCAATCCAAACTCAGGCTATCCCAGCAATTATGAATGGACGGGATTTGATTGGCATTGCTAAAACAGGAAGTGGGAAAACTATTGCATTTCTGTTGCCCATGTTCAGACACATTATGGATCAGAGAGCATTAGAAGAAGGAGAAGGTCCCATAGGTAAAAAGATTTTATTTTCAAAGTTACTATTTAAATAAATATAACCTCAAGTATATGCTTTAGATGGGACTTCAGTTCTTCTCTTGGTTACAGGGAGAAGTGCTTACCAATGTCTATTGATAAGTGGCTTTTTTTTTAGTTAATGATCACCATGCTCTTTAATGTTGTTTTGTGATCACTGTGCTATCTCATGTTGTTTCAATAGCACTCTCATGTCCACATATCTGGGACACCTTACTCCTTTGATTTTTACGCTTGGACCAGATTTCTGCTCCTTCCTCTTACAGTCTCAATTATCTTTTCCTTGAAATTACATTCTTAAAAATAGGAAGTAAATGGCTGTAAACATCATTACAAAAGATTAATTTCCGTTGTGTAAATTACAACATCTCTTATATTGCAATGTATGATGAAAATGTTTTGCTTTTCAGCTGTCATTATGACACCTACACGTGAGTTGGCTTTGCAGATTACCAAGGAGTGCAAGAAGTTCTCAAAGACACTTGGGCTTCGAGTTGTCTGTGTTTATGGAGGAACAGGAATCAGTGAACAGGTATGCAAAACACATGCCTGCCTTGTTAAAGAATTCTTGGACTTTATTAGTTAATGTTACTTTTGCAGGAGATTTAGTTGCTTTTTCTTTTCCGTGAATCCAATACATTTGCAGTCTTCATTATGAATTTTCTCTGTGGGAATGGTAGTAATGCAAAAAGCTTTGCATGTAACTTAGTCTTAAACATACTCCTCTTGGAAAGTCTCAGATACTATCCTTAAAAGTTGTAGACTCTTTATCTTTATGTATGTACTGAGCATTAAATTAAAATGGAATTATTAGCGGAATGTAATAGATTGAAAGTTACTGAGAAGCTGTATTTTTCTGAGAAATCCCCTTGAGATAACAAAAGCCATAAAATGATAACTTTGGTTTATTGCATTATCAAGTACTGCATCTTGAAGTACTTAGAGATTAATTTCCAGGGTTTCCACACCCCCAGCCCACCCATTTATGGAAACAACAGGAGTGACTGTCTGTGGTGTGTCTACTGCCTCTTGTCCCTGATGTAACACTTACATTTCTTACAGGCTCTTAACTGTATGGAAGTAATATCCCCATTAAAACTACTTCAGCTGGTGGTAACTCAGGCTATCAGGGGTTACTCTTTTTGGAAACAAAGTTTTCCAAAGACTTAAAGAAATTGCTAATTAAAATCTTACATAATTCACATTAGTAGAACAGCTGTTTTACAATATAGGTGGGGTTTTTTTTGCAAGGTGATAATATGTTTCAAAAAACCTGAAAAAAATCAGAAAGCAAAAACTAATAGATTGTTTACTGTGTCTTGAAATCAGATAGCTGAACTCAAAAGAGGTGCTGAAATTATTGTTTGCACACCTGGACGTATGATTGACATGTTAGCAGCTAACAATGGTGAGTAGAAAACCTTTTCCTTTGAAGATTTTTTTATATTTGTTGTGTAATTCTAACAAATTCAAAAGATCATGTATTTTGATAAATGGTCTTATGGAATTTTCTTACATCTCTTCAGGCTGCACTACCTAGCTATTGAGAATATATAGGACTAATAATAGATTTGAGCATATAATGGTTTGACTTTTTTTGGGAGGACAGGAAATGCTACATTCTTGAAGAGTTTTTGACAATGTTTATCATTGCTAAACTTGAAATGTGCTGGTCCAAATTTTTTAACAAGTCTTTTAGATAAAGGTTATGTAACAGTTGCTTATTTTGTCTGCCCGTTGATCTGTTACTCGTGTTAGTGTAGCTCAGCAGTTCCCCACTTTACAAGAGCATCTGACTCTGCCTTTATCTGTTGGCTTTAAAAAACAGACAAAGAAGCCCTCCCTAAATACCTGTTCAAAAGTAAAAGATCTGACCTTGTATCAGATACTCAGATTGATTAAACTGAGCCACTGCAGCTTTAAGAGGTTTTGTCCTAGTGTAACCATTGCATGCTTATAAGATAAAGTTTTATTATTAAATTATTCCACATCAAAACCTCTACTAAACTGTTGACATTATTTAACTTCTGTGAAAAAAGTACCTTCAAGACATATAGAACTGGGCTTCCAAGACTTAAATCGTCAAAGGTAGGTACATTAATGCTGTTCCCAAGTAATTTTACAAAGTTATTATTTGGGGATGAAAGTGTTAAGATGTTAAATAGATGTGTAGATTTTAAGAAATACTTGCTTTGTTCCTTAAGTATGAATTCCATATCTTAAAAAATGCAGCGCGTAGTGTCTTAAATAACTTGAGGATTCAGCTACAATCTGCTGAAGCTGAGAGCACCAAAATCTTCTGTAGTTTGATAGGCACAAGTCTGAGTGATAGTTGTAGAAAATGTGACATCTATTCCAATCTGAGAGCATTGGGCAGTGTCCCTCCACAGTTGTGTGGAACTGAATGTGTTTGTATCATTTGAGAGTATGATTCTAAAATCCTTGAGGTAAATCCTTCTCATGAAAGGGAATCTCTTAGCTGTCTGTTTGGGAAGGGTGCTAGTTATCCTGTCCATGATAATTTCAAAATGCTCACAGAAACACAACTTGGTTATTTTATTTCAACCTGTCCCAGAGTTTGGGGTGGTTCTTGATTTTAAATTCAGTAGTGTTACTAGGTTTTAATCTTTATACAGTTTTAATCTTTATGTAGTCATTTTGAAAAAACTGCTTAGTCTGTTTTATGCCTATTATTAGCAGTGATCTAGAACTAGTATGATTATCCTCAAATAGTTATTCTTAGCTCCAAGGAAGCATTACAGATTGTGTATAAAGGAATTTTCTGAGGCTGCAGCAGTTAGCTCTGGGCTTTGCCTTCCACACATGCGCTGTAATCTCTAATATGTTCTTTTCTAGGTGCCGCTGTCAGATACTGGCTGATGTGGCTCCTTGCTTCAGCTCAGTCTTAGTTTTATGATGTGTTTTGGCGAGGGCAGTTTTCTGAATTTTACAGGTTCTTCTGGCCCTATGATGGTATGCAAGAGAAGAGTTTGACAAACTAAAAGGGCCTTGTGCATACTTACACATTTCCCAGAATGTATGTGTGATTAAAGTGTGAACATTAAAATTCACATTTAGTGAATTTTTTAAAAAATTAATTAATGTCTTTGTTAGAAAATAGTTAGACTATATAACATTTTAAAAAAAGTATTCCTAAGGGAAACTAGATTTCCATTTGATTTTGTTTCCCATGTGTTTTTTCCTCTCCTTTCACAGGTCGGGTGACAAACCTCCGTAGAGTCACGTATGTTGTACTTGATGAAGCTGACAGAATGTTTGACATGGGCTTTGAGCCACAGGTAATTCATGACACGAGGAATGGTGCCAAAAGATGCTGTTCTTCACATTAAGGATTTTGCAATGCTATGTTATTACTGCACTGCCTGTGGATGTTCAAAAGGATGTGCTGCATATGGACAGCAGTTTAAGATGACTCTAATATTTCTGTTATCCTCACATCTATTATCACATTGTTATAACATCACATTATCCTCACATCTAGTGGAAGGTATCCCTGCCCATGGCAAAGGGTTGGAACTAGATGATCTTTAAGGTGCCTTCCAACCCAAGCCATTCTGTGATTCTATGTTTTGCTTTCAATAAATTCCTATATATAGCTTAGATTTTTCTCTAATACACAGGGTGTTTTACACACTCATTTTGAATACTTGTGGCCATGTTGTATCCCTGTGTAATCTCTTGATACAGGTGTTGTATTAGTAGTTGTAGTCTGTTTATAATGATCTCTCTTGAAAAGAGATAGGAACAAAATGTTGGAAATGCCTCTGAGAGCTTTGGATATCCAGGACTCTTTCAGTTGTCATGGGCTATACTGTTCTCCAAAACTAGGAAAATTCCTTTTATTTGTCTCTTGAGCTATAGGGTTTCTGCTGTATTTCCTAGGATTTTTGCTGAGCAGCTGCCAGATTGCATATTGCCACGCAACTTCCTTTTGAATCCAGCAAGTTTTGCCTGTCTTCCAATGCCAGCAGCTTGGTTCCATGAGGAAATCTGTAAAGAATGTTTTGTAGTCTGTGGGGTGCAGATACCACCTGACTTCAAAGACGACAGCTTTGCATGTGTGTGAAATTGAGTTCCAGCACTTGGATATTAACAGGGAACGTTGTCTTCCCCCAGGTTATGCGCATTGTAGACAACGTCAGGCCTGACCGTCAGACTGTCATGTTCTCTGCTACTTTCCCCAGAGCTATGGAGGCCCTGGCTCGCAGGATCCTCAGTAAACCTATAGAAGTGCAGGTTGGAGGCAGAAGTGTTGTCTGTTCTGATGTAGAGCAACACGTGGTGAGTATCACACATGTGCCTCACTTATCGTCTTGTTGCCTTGCAAAAGATTGTTCCCAGCAATGTTGAGTATAAACCAATATACCCACAGAGCTTTTATTTTTAGAAGTTTAGAGGCCTTATTGAACATGAACTCAGAATAAATCAACACTCTAATCTGCAAATGCAGTGTGATCACTTTTTTTTCAAAGTTGGTTTGTAGTACTAAGCTGAACAGCAGTTTTACCACTAGTTGTGGGAACAGCCTGAAAAAGTCATCTCCTGTTCCTGATTTTCACTTTTATACACTCTGAATTCGTTTAGTGACTCAAGGTACAATTCATACTCTTTCTACTTTGCTTTTGTGTGTCTTTTTCCAGATTGTCATAGAAGAGGAGAACAAGTTTCTGAAGTTACTGGAGCTACTGGGACACTATCAGGAGAAAGGATCTGTTATCATATTTGTAGATAAGCAAGAACATGCTGATGGGTTGTTGAAAGATTTAATGAGGGCCTCTTATCCCTGCTTGTCTCTTCATGGAGGTAATCTGCAAATTTCAGGATTTATATTAACTACTCCCAACTAGAACGTTGGTATCCTGTGGTTAAAAATCACTTAATTCCTGTATAGTACCAATTATTGTTCATAAGCAAGTTTTGCTTTGTAACTGGAGAGGATAATTGTCTCTTAATTTGAGATAGACATGATAGTTTTGTGTGATTACTCTTCATTATTCCCCATGAGATGTCATCACATGCCAAATCTTGTGTCTGTGCAAGAGGACTATTACTGAGCGTTAACACCTCTCAGGGAATATTGCTAACCACTTGTTATTGTGGAGTAGTGAGTGCCATTGGGGAGTATCACATGGTATTTTTATTTGAGATTTCACAGTAACAGCAGTTGTTGCTTTACTTTTCTTTTATCAAGTGGTAATATAATGGAAGTAGCAAGAGGAGAAAAATCTCTTTACAATACTGTCCATCCCAGAGTATTTTAAAACTTACATTATTTTTTAGAGCATTTTATATAAAACCAGTAAGTACAAAATAACTGTTCAGCAGGAATGCAGCAGTGGAAGAGGGGAATATATTCTTCTGAGATTTCTACTGCCTTTAGAGAACAGACAAAGCCTCCAGATGAGGTCTCAGCTGAAGCAGAAAATAGGAAACAATATTACAAAAACTTTTGAGGCTCTTGGTATGAGGAAAACATCTTTTGATAGTTGAAAAATTAGAAGTTATTTTGAATAATAGAGGTTATTCTGGCTAATGTATTTTGCCTTTAAAAGTGTGAATGTATTGAAGTTTTATTTGCTTGTGATTTTGGTTGTTTGAAGTTGGAGGGTGTTTTGACCTGTGTACAAATTCTCGTGGCTTAAAGCAGAGCTTTATAATTAATTAGCTGATCTGTCTTGCAGGTATTGATCAGTATGACAGGGACAGCATCATTAATGACTTCAAGAATGGAACCTGCAAACTTCTGGTGGCCACGTCTGTAGCAGCAAGGGGCTTGGATGTGAAGCAGCTGATGCTAGTGGTCAATTACAGCTGTCCCAACCATTATGAGGACTATGTGCACCGAGCAGGCCGCACTGGGCGAGCTGGCAATAAAGTAGGTGCAGTCACTTGTCTGATTGGGTTAGTGCTGGCGTTTTTCCCTTCTTTATTACTTGATGAAGTTGTTCCAAGGGATAGTTACAGAGAGAGTAGTTTTTGTGTTGTTGGTGGGAAGAGTGTTTTTAATATATTCTGGACTTTAGCACTCTGAAATTTGGAACTTACATGTTCTTCTGATGTATGAGTGTTCTTTTGAATCCCATTTGTGGCTGAAAGTTTGGGTGCTTTTCACTGTTGGAAATGTGCCCTGTTAAATTGATAAGATTTTAATTTTTTCAAACTTTTAACTGTGACAAGATTGGTTGGAAGGAAAGACTTCAGTGTTTACCATCTTTGGATGATTACCTCTGTATCAGCTTCCTGGGAAATCACATTATTCATTCTACACTTCCACTAAAAATAAGTTATTGCATGACTGTTGTGGTTTCTTTCATTGACCAGAAATCAGCATCTGTGCAAGAGTGTGTCAAAATTTAGAGATAGAGTGTCTTCAGAGCATTTTCCTAATTGTCTCTTAAATTAACTTTGACCAGGGATATGCATATACATTCATTACTGAGGATCAGGCACGTTATGCTGGTGATATCATTAAGGCTTTGGAATTGTCCGGGAATCCAATTCCTACTGATTTGGAGAAGCTCTGGGCTGACTTCAAAGACCAACAGAAGGCTGTAAGTAATTCTTTCTTCTGTAAGGAGCTTGGTCCAGATTTAATGCCTGTTTATGCACGTGGGTCCAGTTGTCCAGTGTACACACATGGGTCACCTCACTGGGAACACATGTGCTTAGCTAAGTGTGTCAGTGACCTCAAGACTGGGATCTTGAATGTCATTTAAAGAACTGTTCTTGAGAATTTAAATATTGTCACCTGGTATGTAAAAAATACCTATGATATAAGGGGCACTTTGGTGTTTAACAAAATTCACATACAAGATAATGGAGTTTTGTCACAGAATTTGTATGATTATTTCTAGAGCTCTCACCGTCAGAGGATCTCACTCATGCTGAGAAGAGTGACTTCGGAGTTTTTCTTATATAAAAAAATGGAGGGTTTTTTTACTGCATTTGAAAAGCATTTAAAATGTATACTTACAGAAAATCCCAATGGGATATTGTCTACGGAATTAACATAGTTTTCTTTATTACATTTCATTGTGAAATGCAGCTTTTAGATTTGAAGAGCTTTATGAATGTGCTAGGATTTGCTTTTTAAAGAACTTCAAAATTATTTGTATAATCTCACAGTTATTTTATGACTATCAGAACTAGGATTTGAAACTGCTCAGTATGATAATACATGTTTTTGTTTGCAGGAGGGAAAGTTGATTAAAAAAAGCAGTGGATTCTCTGGCAAAGGTTTTAAATTTGATGAAACAGAACAGGCTTTGGCTAATGAAAGAAAGAAGCTACAAAAAGCAGCTCTTGGCTTGCAAGATTCAGATGATGAAGATACAGCTGTTGATGTAAGCACCTGGGAATAGGATTTAAGTTGCTTACAGATTTTCTCAATACATTTGATTTTCTTCCCCAGTAGGTTACATAACACAGTGCAAAGTGCACGGATTTCTGTTACTCAGTGACCTTTGTTACTGACTGTATGTATTCTTCAAATATAGAGGTATAGCCATGAAGATCAAGATCTAGGAATATCTTCAGTGTCTCTTTCTGAGTTACTGGTATTTTACACTTAATGTGTGTAGTTATGTAAATGTCACATCAATTATTTGTGATATTAATCTTGCGTAAATGAAATAGAACAATTGTACTTAGTTGTGTACATATTTTTATTTGCAGTGTTTTAAAGACGTTCATAGTAGCATTTTCTATTTCTAAATCTTACTAGATTCCTTTCTTAATGTTTGGTAGACTCCTTTTTGTGACCTTGCAAGTAAACACTGTGTTCAGACTTTTTCCTGATTAGATCATCCTTCTGTTGAGTTGTAGTTTTGGGCAAGCTTGTGCCATTTATACAAGATTAATTTCTTTAAAAGCATGTAAACTAAATGCCACTTAGTGTTTCTTTCTTTATGCTGATAAGATTATATAGTGGTAAATGCAGTGATCATATAATTGTCATTTTCTTTAGATTGATGAACAAATTGAAAGCATGTTCAATTCAAAGAAAAGAGTAAAAGACATGGCAGCACCAGGAACTTCAAATGCTCCTACACCGTCAGCTGGGAATGCAGAAAAATTGGAAATTGCTAAAAGATTGGCTTTAAGAATCAATGCCCAGAAGAATCTTGGAGCAGAGGCACAAGTCATGGTCCCCTTCCACTTTAAGGTCAGGCTGTTTACAGACCAATTTTATTCTTGTTTAATAAAAGTTGTTCAGTTCTTTGTACTGTGGCTGCCATTTGATTTAATGTTTCTGCACATTGGTAACAGACTGCATTGTTTATCTCATTTAGGCTGGGCTAACTCACTTCTATAGGATTTGTAAATGAGCTGATATGTTTATAACACTTATTACAAAACTGTAAATGCTTTGTCTGCCCTGGCAAGGAGTTAATTGATTATTGATAACATTACACAATTAGTTTTGTCAGCTTTGGCAGAGTTGCAGAGCATCTTTCTCTGCTGAAGCATGAGATGTACATGTGATATACAACGTGTTTAGATTGAGGCTAATTGTTCTGGAATGTCCAAAGATATTTTAAGCTGAAAATATAGAAGACCAGTAAGATCTTTTCTTTGCAGGTATGAAGGGAGTTGTTGAGCGGAAGGAAGGAAGGAAGGAAGGAAGGAAGGAAGGAAGGAAGAGCAGAAGTCTGGAGAGTGTATTTGTTATGTAGACAATTACATTACATAGAGAGCTTTAGTGAAACCCTTACAGGTTTATATAGGACTTTTTTGGGCTACCCTGTTCTCAATATGGACCTGTGCTTTTACAGGATGTGATGCAGCAGGCTACAAATGCTATCCTGAGAGGAGGCACAATTCAAGCTCCTACTGTGTCTGCCAAGACCATTGCAGAGCAACTGGCTGAAAAAATCAATGCCAAGCTCAATTATGTACCCATAGAGAAGCAGGAGGAAGAGAAACAGGATGGAGGACAGAATGAATCCTTTAAGAGATATGAAGAAGAATTAGAAATCAATGACTTCCCACAGGCAAGTAACCATCTTGCTATAATCAAGTTTAAATGACCATTATTTAATTAAACTTCTCTTCATACTTACACCAATAAAATATGATATCTCTATTTCTGATCATACCTCATGGAAATTACAACACTATCTGTGATTACTTCTCAGGTTATATAAATGCAATGCTTTGGACTTATTCCCAGAGAGTATCCGGAAAAGAAGTATTCATTATCAGACAAAAATCTCTTCACTCTCTCCCCACTTCTCTAATACCCAAATCTCTGGCACTGGTGTTTTTTGCAAAGGCTCTACTGCTATGACTGCTACAGCTCTTTGCCCCTTTTTTTAGTACCTGAGTATTTCTGCGATTCAGAATATTCCTGCTCTGACCTACTTCATCTGTTATTTTGAGGATTTGTATTTCACAGGATCAAGTACAAATTCCCTGTATTTATCTTTGAGGTTCTGCCCACATTGGCAGAACTAATGGATTGCCATTTTGTGCGGTGCCTTTCTCCTTGTTGATCCTCCCATATCCTTCCCCTTGCAGACTGCCAGATGGAAAGTTACCTCCAAAGAAGCGCTGCAGAGAATCAGTGAATATTCTGAAGCTGCCATTACAATCAGGGGAACTTATTTCCCTCCAGGCAAAGAACCCAAGGAAGGAGAACGAAAGATTTATTTGGCTATCGAAAGTATGTATTCTTTTTATAACTGTTTCTATTAAAGCTATGAGTCTAGTTTTGTAATTAGACATGGAATTTCTGTAGTCAGTGTACAGACACTTGAGTTATAGACTCACTGCAGTTACCTTGCAATTACTGAAAAACACTTGTTTATCTTAATACACTTCATCAAATGATCCATGGGGATCACAGAGAGGCTTCTCATCACCTGCACAGAACAACAGCTAACATGTATGAAATAAGTTTGGAGGAGAGGAAAAGAAAAGAGGGAGAAGAATAAGCACAAAGAGGTCTGTGCCAGTGTGAAATAAGGAAGAAAATAGAATTCTGTTTAGGTTGTTAAAAGTATAAGAAATTGCATCAACTACTACAAAAAAACTTTGCAAATGTCATGGTGGTTGAGTTTTTCTCAAGAAACCTCTAATCCTACATATTTCTGAACAGTATCATTTATGACTGGAGTTTCTTCCTTAAAAGAGAACACAATCAAGCTGTGGCATTCTGTGCAGTACAGTGTTCTTCACCAAATAGCTGAAGATATTCAGCAAGTTTTACTATGCTTCTGAAAGTAGCCAGTAGTGTTTATTCTGTAGGATTCATACATAGAAAGTGTTTAAGATTATAAAACACATTTTTATCTTCAGGTGCTAATGAACTGGCTGTACAGAAAGCAAAGGCAGAAATCACACGACTTATAAAGGAGGAGCTCATCAGATTGGTGAGTGCAATATCTAGAATGCAGAGGGAAAGTCCTTAATTTATGCTTTATGAGATTGGCTTGTGCAAATGTTCATGCTCTGGCATAAGGTTTTATTAATACCAGGGACTGCGACCTATAGATCTCAAAACCACTGTTTTATTGAACAACCTAAAAATCCATGACACTGGTTAATCAGCCAGAACACGGCTGCTATCCAGCCAGCAGATGGAGATAACACATTGACAGAGCTTTTTGAATGAAGACCACTCAAAGAGTTGGGTCCCAATAAATTTCCTAATTTCAACACCCTCAGGCAGGGGAGACGAGAATTATTCCCCTCATTTTAATATTTCATATGTGTTGAGAGATCTGGTTTGCTGTAGCTTTATAACATACCCAGCCTATAACCTAGTGGGGTTTTATTGCAATTCATTTATCCATCTTCACTTTTAATTGTGATTATCCTCTTCTTTATTTGCAGCAAAATTCTTATCAACCAACCAACAAAGGAAGATACAAAGTTTTATGAGTATTTGGAGTTATCTGTCTGCCAGCAGCTGGTGCGTTAAACTTTGTGGCTCCTGTTGTTTTTGCTGTTTACACTGCTTACTGTAAATTAAGAATTTTTTTTATTTCGTCTTGGCGGACATTTTTTAACAGAAAATTGATACTTGCTGAAGCATCTTAATTCTCTCCACTAAAGTTACCATTCTTAAAGCAGACCAGTTTTGGCGGAACGTGATTTAATTTAAAACTGCAGTTTATATACTTTTCATCATAAAGAATATGGAGTAAACGGATTTTAATTTTTTTGACAGAGAGTATACTGTTAAGTAAATGAAAGTGTTGGGATTTGTGTTGGAAATTGTTAGAATGTACCTGCTTCATATTGTTAAGGTGATTCACACATCAGTTTATACTGGAAAAATGATAAAACACCAAAATAAAGGCAGGATTTTTCTCCTGATCCATAGCATCTCTCTGGCATGTTCCACACACATTTGTTCCCTGTACAAAATATCCCCCTAAGGTCAGAGAGTCTTGCATTGATCAGAGTAGAGAATTTTATCCAAAAATACTTGAGGTCTCATTTTAAGATCTTACCCTTCTCATGTCCCGTTTTTTCTTTATTGTCCAGGTAATAGATAACTCTTTGGGATTGTTGTAAAGTGAAATGTTTTGTAGTATGACAATAGCTTTCCTGGTTTTTTTCTAAATATCAGAATTTTAGGATTTGATTTTTTTTCCTCATTTGGTGACATAAGAATGAAAGCCTGTTTTAGTTTAAAAAGGAATTCGCAGGAAAAAAAAGAGAAACCTCTTTTGTAATGAAATACAACTTTGTCACTCTTTTATAGTGTTCTTATATATACATTTAATGTGATTATTCCCCCAGGATTGTCGTCTTTATTATTGCTAGGACATGGCTTTAATTAAAAATGTATAGTGATATTTATGAATGAATTCCACAAATACTGACTACCATTGCAGTCAATAGGCTACTGGGACAGGCAAGACCAATGTTTTTGAGGTCTCATCCCCATAACCATTAGTATTCCTGATGGACACTATCCCTAAGCATTTAACTCCTGTCTGCTTGTCTGGAGCTGAAGCAGTAGCAATTTGAATTGTCTCATTCTAGCAGCTGCAAGACTTTCAAGATGACGACTTTCAAAAGGACTTTGATAGAAAGCTTTTCTTACCTGACACATTGAGAAGAAATGTGTCATTTTAAACCAGCTGTGTATATACTGCTTTAACCCTGGTGAAGACAAATCATACAATCCGCATCATGGTTGTATAAATTCACAACTTTTCTTTCCAAACGTCAGGTAATTTAAGTGACTCTTTCTGTTTCCATACAACTGTCTGTTACCCTGTCAGTGTACCTTATTTGCATTTCAGGGAAGAAGCAAAATACCAGCTTAACAGTCTACATTTAGGATAAGAACACCCCTAATGTAGTACTGGCCAGTATTAATACATGGAGTAGAACTGAGAGAAGCAGCACACACAGTAACACTTCTCAAAACTTAACACAGAAATCTCAAACTAAAGCTCTGTGATTACATTTATATACATCAATTTGCCTTCCCTTAAGAACTGGGGGGTGATGTCTTTCATAGAAATTCTTTGTTGAATTGTCTAACTTTTGGACAGTGTCCCTTCCCAGAAGAGTGACACATTTTGTGTATTTAATGAAGAGCACTGTGGAGTTTGGACAGCCTGACACATCTTTAAAAATCTTGGTTCAAAATGTTTATACATTGGTATCTCCTAAAAAAGGCATGATGAAGACACATTATTGCATCTCTGAAATCCAGTAAATGTGTAATCTTTAACTTCCTGGGGGTTTTAAATGCAATGTCAATATTCTTATGTTTTTTTTAATTCCAGCAAAAATAAAAGTAATTTCAATGTATATTTTTCAGAAACTGTCTTTCTGAATAGCTCCTCTGTTTTCTGCATTTGCACTGCTTCTGGGTTTTTCCTGTGACAGTTAACCTCACACTGTTTTGGAGTAGGGTGATGTGAACAGCTGCTTGTACTTTTGTTTTTGTGCTGGAAATGCAATGCGACACAGCCCAGACTCAGTTAAGAAAGTGAAGGTGTTTGCATACATGAAAACAGGAGCAGAATGCATAAAAGTCAGTGAAAAGAAGCTCTCAAATTAACAAATACGCAGGGAAAAAAGAGTGGAAACAAGAGGAGAATAAAAGTTTGGCGAAGATAGAATTTAATAATGCAAACCGCTATATTTAGTTCTTGGCAAGTGTGTCCATGGATATAGACAAGATCTTCATAAACATAACGATTTGGCCGCTTTCCAGGGAGTCTGCCCTGGTCAGGGTCATGTTGCCGGTTGTAGGAAGAGCACAGGGATGCTGGTTTTTGGGGGTTTTTTTTAAATACACATAATCAGAGCTTGTTCTGTTACCTGCCCAGGTGCTAATGCTACCAGCTTTCACGGTTGCCTTTATGCTCTCAGTACTTGAGTGAACGGTGGTGTTTTGGGTGGATAAGTGATACAAGTATTTGGCACTGGATTATGAGTGAGCTTTTTCTTGTATGTCACAGTCTGTGGTGGTGTCAACGTGCAGCAGGCCCACCCCAGGGAGGGGAGGCAGAGCGAGACCCTAATCCCAGCCCAGCTCCCTCGTTCTCCGTGCAAGTGGCCCAGCAGAGATTCAAACAGCAATAACCATCCACACACATTATGAAGGATTAATGCCCTCGCCAGGAAAATGGGAGACACTAAATCCAGTGTTTTGTGTGGGGAAAAAAATTCACAGCAAGATAAAAAATGTGTGCTATCACAGTTCAGAATGTTATACTCCCTGAACTATATGGTACATGGTTGCCACCTTTTGTTTAAAACAGGCAGCTCAAGGCCTACTTTGCATGTTGACTTCATGCAATGAAAGTTGTAACCCAGACAATGCGTGTAGATCACAGCCAGCATGTTCTGTAGCTGTTCCCTGGGCTGACTGCTTGAGATTTTACTTGTACAATTAAAGCAGTGCAATTTAGTTAATGTGCATTTGGCTGCTAATTAAATAAAATATTCAGAGGCTCAAAGTACCATCTGTAGGGGCTTTTTGTACTCTAGTCTTCCAAGTGAAGGAAAAAAAAGATCTTTGTTAAGCAAAGTTTTCCTGAAATTCTGCAATCGTGACAGCCGAATATAAAACAAACACCAAAGCCTGGATTTGGGATCTTCCTAAACTAAGAAAAAGAATGCTGGAGTTTCAGGGAGTGAGAGAATCCTTTGGTGTTTCAGTCCTTCAGGCATGTTTACAGTTGTAAGAAATGGTGGTTACTTCAGCCAAAGCAGTGGCAGTGTTACAGACAGATACCTGTGGCTGTGAGGATGGAGCCTGTGGAGCTGGCCAGGATTCGTTTTTAACATTCTTCCAGGGACATGATCCTATTGATGGTGTGCTGCTGAACACCACAAGGGCCTGGCTCTGCCTCCGTTTGCTGGTGAGGTGGTTCTGGGGTGAACATTGGTGTCGAACCTGCCCCTGGCAGGGAGTTCCTGAGGGTCCTCCCTGAGCATTAGCCCTGTGTTCACGCTCTGGCCTCCTCACGTGATGCTCCAGGAATGCGCTTTCCTTTGATTATTTTTCTTGACCCAGATCTCTTCCAAATATGGTCTCAGCTTAAACAAGTTTGTGTTCTTAGAGCTTGGGCGTTTGCAGAATAAATTCTGGCTTCCAGCTAACTGTAGCTGGCTGTATGGGGGAGTGGAAGCAGAGAGCAACCTAAAAATGCAAAAATAAAAGGGGCACAGCTGGACTCAAATTTGTCCCAAAATGTACATTTTGTACAATGTTTATAAAATGCTAGGCAGGAAGATTTGTTTTCATAGTTTTAGCTACAGTGGAAACAATTGTTTTTAAATAAATGACCATTAGTCTGAGTGATTGCCACCCAAACATTGCTTCTCTGAAACTTTTCATCTGAAACAGATTTAAATATTTTTCTTTAGTCAAACTGAGAGATACAAGATTGTCAAGCTGACCAGCATAAACAGAGGTAAATTAATTAACATCTCAGAACTAAGTTGTTCTAGTGAGCAAAGAAATTATTAATAACCTACTGTGGAGTGAGCATATGATTAAGTTATTTTATACTTTGGCCATTCTAAGTATGAAGTTCATAATCCCAGACATTTCTCAACATAATAAATACCCCATGGCAACTGTTCTGAAATGAATGGCCGAGCGAGGAAAATGTTACACTCAGAGTTAAGATTAAGGATTTTTGTTAAAACCTACATTTCCTCTGCCTGTGCAAGTTAACAAGGAAGTGAATTTGTAGAAATTACCAGCTCCGATAATTCACAGTTCAGTAGACAGGAGGTCGTGGCAGTTCCCCTACTGAAGTCTCCCTGTTTGCTCAGCATGCTTTGGAGCCAGGACTGGTGAGAAGCTCCTGTATTGGCAGAAGAAGGAACTTGAGCTTTCAGGCCCTTCCTCTCCTTGAAAACGCGGATCCTTTGTCGAGATCTCCAGTGAGAGAGGAGGAGAATGGCACTTTGTGGTCTGGATGTGGGAAGGGGCAGCATTTCACTGCATCGCTTATCTTACAGATAATTAATGTAATCATTTAGTGCTGCTAATGAGTCAGTCCTTTAGAGGAAGAAAAGGAGGAAGCAGAGTCACAACCAGAGGAACAGCTATGCTTCAGGCCCCCGGAGCTGTGACGAAACAAGACAGTGGCAGAGCAGTTTCTCCGTGTCTGGTCCCTGTCATTAGCACAGTGCACATGAGTGGGCTGGGCCCTGTTGCTACCAAAGGACAATCTGAGCTGGCTCAGCTGGCGTGGGTTTGCCTGGAGCGTGGTGCAGGGCAGTGACACCAACCTGGCCATCAGAGCCATGGCCAGTTCCAGGCCAGACCTTTAGATCTTGCTCTGCTCTGCCAGCAACAGCCTCAACAACAGCTGGGTTTGGCTTCACAGCTCGGGATGGAGCCTTTCACTCATGTTACTCTTCTCTCCTCTAGGGTCTGATGGCTTCTGTGTTCTGTTGAGATCACAATTTCTGCAGAAATCAGGAGGCTGAGCACAGCCTGACTTCCATCACCTTCCAGATTCAAATATTGAAAATAACAAGATACCAGAAAGGTATCAAACTGAACCATTTTTCATTGGCATTTCTAACAGGCGTTTAAACAGCAGAAAGATGAGCCTTGTAAATAAACTGAATCATTTGCTAAATTAAGGTAAATAAATGCTGCTTTTCCCTGCTGCTTTCTTATATTGCAAGTGAGGAGTCCGGCATGCTTTAGGAAGAAATGGCAAAAATATGAATCCTCTTGGCAGGATGTTTCACAGCAATTTTTGGCCTGAAGAGCTCCACGAATTGTAGAATTAGAATATCTCAGCGTTGGAGTACAGCAGTCAACTCCTCAAACAACAGCAGGAGAGGAAAATATTTTTAAAAGCAGAACTAACCATTTGTGAAAGCTGCAGGTTTTTGTTTCCTGGGGTTTTTTTTGCTTTTATTTTCTAAAACCTCATTTGAAAAATACACAATATTTTTCAGACTCTGTGTGTGTCAGTCATTTAAGGACCAATGTGCTCATTCAGACCCTGTGATTTGAAGATGTGTGTGTTGCTATCTGTCAGTGGATCCAGGGTGCTAATGGAGGGTAGGCATCTGTTACAGTCATTAACAAATGTGGATTAAAAAAGGTGTTTTTACATATGCAAACATCACATTGTTTCAGTAAGACTGACCTCCAGGACAAAAGGTTGGATGGTGAAATGTACTGGGCACTTAAAATTTGTGTTTCTGTGGGATCTTTTTGGAAACAGTTGAAGTTGCTATTCCTGTAGTTGCTGTTCCTGCTTGCAGGTATAAAGTTGTGTTTATAATGAAGTGCTACTGCAATACTGAACTCTTCAGAACACAGATGGATGAAAGAAAAGCAAAGTATTTCATAACCAGCAGTCCCACGCTGGTGCTGTAGGACAGTGATGGCCTGTGCCTGCCCAACCCCGTGTGAGCTACACTGGAAATGGCAGTACTGCAAAGTCAGCAGGGAAAGAGAACCAACCTAACACATCGTTCTAACAGTCTTGAAGCGGGGCCATTCCATAACGGGTTGCAGCGTGTGGTGGAGTGGAGGTGGTGGAGTCGCCGCCCCTGGAAGTGTTTAAGTAAAGACGGGCTGTGGCACTCAGTGCCATGGTGTGTCTGACGAGGTGGTGCTGGTCACAGGTTGGGCTCGGTGATCCCAGAGGACTTCTACCCAAGTGAGCCTGTGACTGTGTGCACTTTGAGAGAGGATACCACACGCCGCTAGTCAAACGGCAGCGATGGCAGCAGCAGCAGTGACACTGATCCCGCTTGCACAGATGTGCTTGGCCCTGCACAGTGCCCGAAGCGTTAGGGACACCGCCTGTCCTGTGCCCCCTCACGGGACACTCACCGACCCCCGCCCGCCCCACAAAATGGCGGCGGCCGCGCGGCCCCGACCCCGCGCAAGGACGGCCCNCGGGAGTGCGCCCCGCCCGCCCCGCCGCCCGCGCCCGCCGCAGCGCCGCTCCCTCCCTCCGTCCTCCCGCCTCCCCTGCGCCCGTCCCTCCCTGCAGCCGCCCGGCGCGGTGTGGGGAGGCGGCAGCTCCGCCCGCCGCCGCCGTCGCCGCCGCCGCCCCAGCTGCTCAGGTAGGTGCGGGTCGGGCCCGCGGGCTCCGGACCCTGCTCCACGCGGTGGGAGGCGGCGGGCGGGCAAGATGGAGCCGCGGCCGGCGGGGGGGGGGGCG